>JAKTWH010000013.1:0-243077 GCA_030560905.1 Saturnispora diversa
CCTCCCTCCCCCAAATCCGGATGCGATGGAGTGGTGTATTCCGTGGCGCAGGCGGTGGCGCAGGCGTCATTGAAAGCTGAGACAACTTGTAGCACAAGGGCAATAAATGCTAATAATGGACATGGGGTTGTTTAACACAAAATTCCCGTGGTGAACAATTCAATATTATAGGAGATTGATGATTCACTTACTTGTATTGATATACCAAAAAGTGGATAATCATGGTCTTAAAAGATGCAATGAAATTAATTAATGGGGGTGTAATTCTCATATTTATATTCTTGTTTCTAGGGATACAGACAGTGCTTTTTATTGGGCATATTGATTTAGACGCGACAATAAATCAGCATTACTCTCAGTCTCATAACACATGGATACCAGTTATGATGGTGTTGCACAGCAGCGGGTGGGTACAATAGTCCAATTAGCTTATGCTTGAATATGGCATTGGCCAAATCGTTATATATATATGGAAGATGAGATGAGCTTAGGCAAACATCCATAGCGCGTTACGTAATTCGCCCAAGAGAGACACAGTATGGATTACGTAATCTTTTTCGTTTAACAAAATGTTTTGTGCACGTGATAAAAAATGTGCGATTACGTAATCAGGGAAGCTCTTAGAATTTCACATTTTTGGTTTGTAGAAAAAAAAATTTTTTTTTTAATTATTTATTGGTGAGCGTGTGAAAGTCACTTTATATTCTTACGTAAACGATGGGAGACGTAATAAATAGTCGTAAAGCAGCTAGATCATTACGATTATTTAGATCTAAAGATGAAAATCCTCCAGAAGAAGATTTTAAATCAATTAACTCAAATAATCAAGAAGAAGATCATTGTTCAAGTGCAATATTTTTGCCCCACCAAGACGGATTATTACCAGAAGAATTGAAAACAAGTAGTAATGAAAATGAACAAATTGATTTAAATCTTGAAGATGAAGATTATGAATATCCTTTAACGGTGGAATTACAACCATTTCATAATAAAGTTGGTGGTCATACAGCTATTTTCAAATTTAGCCATAGAGCAGTTTGTAAGGAACTTGTCAATAGAGAAAATAAATGGTATGAATCAATTGAAATTTATCATCCTGAATTACTTCATTTTTTACCAAAATATATTGGAGTTTTAAATGTTAGATATAATACCCCCCCGCCAAATCAATCTCATTTAAAATTTCAATCAGATTTAAATTCCAATTCCAATTCCAATCCTAATACCAACTCACAACAATCATTATATCGATATCAATCTCGCTTTAATAGAGATGGCGAATTTCCTGAAGTGAATTTATCAGATAACCCACATCTGGTTCCATCTTCAATGTCTTCGTCTTCTAATAATACTACCAATTCCACTATTCTTTCTACAAATTCCATCAATAACAATACTATAACAAGTTTATCAAGTATAACAGGTAATAACTTCATGCATAATAATAGTCACAATAATAATAATAATAATAATAATAATAATTTGCATCATCATAATAGTAATGAGAATCTGCATAATACTAATAAGAATCTGCATAATAATATTAATAACAATAATAATAATGATATATTGACCAATTCAAATATTGATGGTATGGGGTCAACAAAGGTCAATACTAAATTAAAAGATTTAATTCTTTCTGAAGTGTTTACACCAAATAGAGAAAGACGACATAGAAGATCAAGTTTAGGTCAAGAATCACTTAAATCAAATCAATTTCGTCGACACCGTTATTCAACAAATTCAACACCATTAAGTAAAAATGAGATATTAAATTCACTTAAAAATGTTAAAGAAGAGGGTAATAATTTAATTGATGATAATGATAATGAACATGCGATTGAAGAAGATTATGATAATCACATTAATAATCAACAAAATGAAGAAGATGGGAATGAGAATGGGATTAAAATTGAACGATTTTTATTATTAGAAGATTTAACAAGTGGTATGAAACACCCCAGTGTTTTAGATTTAAAAATGGGTACAAGACAATATGGTATTAAAGCAAATTTGAAAAAAAGAGATTCACAACGAAAAAAGTGTTTAAATACAACATCAAGATTATTAGGTACTAGAATTTGTGGTATGCAAGTTTGGGATAAAATTCAAAATCAATATATTAATAGGGATAAATACTTTGGTAGAAGTTTAAAGATTGGTGAATCATTTGTTCAATGTTTATCAAGATTTTTATATGATGGATTAACAGTTTATTCAATTATACGTCATATTGAACCATTAATTAATAATTTTAATGAATTAATTAATCATATATCTAATTTAATTAATTATAGATTTTATGGTTCAAGTATTTTATTAATGTATGATGAAGATAATAATATCATTGTTAGATTAATTGATTTTGCTCAATGTGTTATTGGTGATTTACCTTTAGATGTTAATAAAATTTTTTATCCACCAATTCATAAAGATCATTGTGATGATGGTTATTTAAGGGGGTTAATGTCATTGAAATTTTATTTAAAATTAATGTTTAAACAATTTACTGGTGGCTTGGATTATGATAATGATAGACATTTATTAAATAAAGATGATTTCCAATTAAATTGTCCATGGTTAGATTCATTTGATTCGGATGATCAAGTTGAATGTCCATATGATTTCAAATCTATGCCTTCATTTGATGATAATGGTGATGTTAGTGAATAGATTATTTTCTTGAATGCTATTGGTTTTTTTCTGTTTTATTTTACTTTACTTTACTTTACTTTACTGTACTTTATTTTGTTTTATTTTGTTTTACTTTGTTTTGTTTTGTAAGAATATCACCTAGAGGTTAAAATTAATCGTTTAAATAATAACCCGAGTTTAAAAAAGACACTTGTAAATGATATCTCATTATAAATAAATATAATTTATTCTACCACAAATTTTGAGACCTATCATTGTCTATTACTCACAAGACAAGAGGCCAAAGTATTGTGGATAACCTTAAAGAAAGAAAACAGGAGTGTTTGCTCTGTGGTGACAAGAAAATTTTTTTTTCTCTGCCCCCTCCCCCACCAGCAACCCTCCCCCCCTGTTTGTGAAAAATGAGCTCAACTTATAAAATATTTTAAAACAAATAAAAACAATACTTTAAACTATAACTGAAACTATAACTATAACTATAAACTAAGATAAGCTAGTGTTAAACACCTTGCAGATTGAGGCTAAAATTAAACAATAACAAAATTTCTTTAAATAAAAAAAAGATAAAAGGTAAGGTAAGACAAGGCAAAATCAATATTGTTCCAAAAAAAATAATGTAACTCCAGAGTAAACCAGTATTTATTTAATGTTGTTGTTGATGATGTTGTTGAAGTTGTTGTTGTTGTTGCTGAAGCTGTTGCTGATGTAAATGTAGTTGTTGTTGCTGTTGTTGTTGTTGTTGTTGTTGTTGTTGCTGCTGCTGTTGTTGCTGTTGTTGCTGAGAATGATGCACTTGAGATTGTGAATAAAATTGATGAACTAATTGAGGGTAAGGACTATTAGCTGATTGTGGATTTGTATCAAATTGGTCTTGTTGTGTTGGTTGAAATTGACGAACTAATAAATCATTATTAAATTTTGGTTTAAATTGTCCACCCTGAGCAGCAACTGCTGCAGCTGCCGCAGCTGCAACTTGTTGTTGAGGAAGTTGGCTAAGTTGCTGCTGTTGAAATTGTTGCTGCTGTTGTTGTTGTTGCTGATGTAAATAAGGATTGTAATTATGAACATTCAATTGACCAGAAATAACATCAACTGCATTAGTAATTGATGGAATATCAGGAATTTGTGGCGATGAACCAGTTGCAATTGTTGTTTCAGCAAGAGATTTCAATTTTTGTCTTTCTAATTCCTTATCTCTTTCCTTTCTAATCATTTGCTCCATTAATTGACGATCATTAATACCTAATTTTTCCATTTTCTTTAAATGACCCTTTTCATGTCTCTTTTTATCACTATTTCTAGCAAATCCCTTACCACAAAGGAAACATTTATGTGGTTTAATAGTTAAATGAACTCTAGCATGAGAATCATGATTATATTTCTTATCAAAGATCTTACCACAATGAGCACAAATATAATGACGAAGTGGTTGATGAGAGGGTTTCTTTTTCTTGGCTTTTAATGGATCATAATCACCATCAAAATCTTCATCTTCTAATCCATTTTCATTACCCTCATCTTCATCCTCTTCATATTCAAATTCTTCACCATCCTTTTTAAATTTCTTCTTTGTACCAACATTAGAAGCTGCTTCAGCTAATGCAATTAATTCAGATTTTGGTTTACGACCTCTCTTTTTACCAGTATATGGAGGTCTAGTACCTTGACTAGATGGAGGAGGAGGTGAAGCAGATTGTTTCTTTTTAATCGTAGCAACTCTTCTTCTAGTTCTAATTCTTCTAGCTAAATAAGCAGGACCAGCAGTTGAATTTAAAAGTTGAGAAACCGGATTTTGACCTTCATTTTGTCTTGGAGGATCTAAAAGTGGATTTTGTGGAGAATTATCCCTATGAAGAACCATTGTATTAGATTTATCAAAATGTTCTTGATTTGAATCTGTATTAACTTTAAATTGTTTCCAATCTTGGAAGGGGGTATTCTCAACAAACTCAATGAATTGGGCAATTGTTGGAAAATGGAGGTGGAATGCACCTTTACCTAATTTAGCAAGTACATCATTGTGATTATAATAAACAGCAAATGTCGAATGCTTAACCAATACATAAATCTGATTTGCCATATCTGCTAAGCAATTAAAATGTTAAGTATACAATTTATAACCTTTGTTTTGTTTTTTTAACACTAAAGAAGGATGTCAACGTGGCCCGAGTTGCTCAGGCGCTCTGCGTCCGCGCCCCTAATGAGAATTTCGCTTGACGCCGGCAAAACAACTCTCGCGAATTCGCCTTCCACGACAACAGAAGTTGTTGTATGTTGCGCTCTAGCCCTCACTCTCACAAACGCGTTGCTGACGTAACCGTCCTCCCCATCAAGATCAACCCCCAGTTGAACTCCAACACTGTTCAATAATGATTGATATGATGTAATGTATCTCTCCTCTGGTGCTGTTAAACCCTCTAGTGGCACCCCCCTTCTTAATTGTTCACCCCTATGCCATCCATAAGCCATAATACATCGCTTATTCCGTTCTTCAATTACTTTTAAAACATATTGACTTAATTCATCCTCTCTTGGTGTTGATTCCAATTGATTTTCAATATCCCAACATTCTCGTATAACACGTTCAACCATTTCCCCCTCATATCTTTTACTAGTAAGTGCACTACTGATCAGCCGTTGTGCTTGTTCTCCATACATTTCTGCTTAAATACAAACCCTTATTATAGTTAAAGTACGCGTCTGTCTCCTTTTTTACTTTATTTCAGCTCATTTTATTTTTATTATAAAGCTCATCTAATCTTGTTGTTATATACTATGCCAAATTAAATTCATTTTCCTTTTGTGCCTCTCTAGCCTTCTTAAACACCAAATTCTTACCACTAATCTTCTTCTTTTTATTTTCGTTCCCTCCTCCAATAGCTTTAGGTCTCTCTCTTAACCCAAAGGATTTTGCTAAATGACCTAAATGAACATCTTTAATATTGAAAACTCCCCTCTCCTCATTTAAATGTGTTGTATAAGCTCTAATATGAGACAAAAATGCCTTTTCACATAATTCTTTCACTCTACCCTCTGCAATAACTCTACGTTCTAATTGTAATTGGAATGTAGTAGCATGCATATCCCATGATCCAACTTTATTGAATTTATTACCCTTAAATTCAGAATCTTCTTCTTCACTTTTAGCAAATGCCTTTTCAAGAACAGTTTCAAATGATTCAAATTGAATATTGGATTTTTTATGTAATGGTTTGATAATATCAATATAGCCTTCTTCCAATCCTGGCATTAAAAACAACCAAGATTCACCACTACTACCTAATCTAGCGGTACGACCAATTCTATGTAAATGATCATTGATAGTGAATGGAGGATCAAATTCAACAACTTCATCAATATTAGGAAGATCTAACCCTCTCGAGGCCACATCTGTACAAACCAATATCTTCCCCTTTGAGGAATCATCCTTACTGAAATCAGCTAAAGTGTTAGAACGGGCCTTTTGTGAAAGGGAACCATGTAATTTATAGATAACCACATCATCATTCAATTCAGGGGCTGTTGATCCCTGAATATCATCCTTTTTAATTAATTGTCCATTAGCTGACAAGGCAATAAAATGGAAATCAACACTGTCAGCACATGATAAAAACACCATACTCTTTTGACCTGGTTTAGTAATATTCTTTAAAACACCAGCTAATGTAACATAACGTAATTTAGGTGGAACAATAACAACTCTTTGAACCAATTGATCAGGTGCCTTCATATGATCTTCAATATCATCATTTGACTTTTGTGCACTGATGATCTCCCCACCATTGGCAAGAGAGATCTCTCCCAATTTCTTAACATTACCCTTCAATGTAGCTGAGCAAAGAACATTGACTCTTCTTTGCGGTAAAACACCATTCATTGGACCTAAATCATTAGTATAATCATCATTTAATTTCGCTAATATCCTTTTAACATTTTCTTCAAACCCTAGTTCCATTAATCTATCACCTTCATCCATGACTAAATATCTCACTTGACCTAATTTCAAATTATCAGTGTTATCAATATGATCAACTAATCTACCAGGTGTAGCAATAAGAATATTAACACCCTTTCTTAATCTAGCCTTTTCACTTTTCTTCTTTTCACCACCAATAACAATTCCAGGAACAATCCAATTACATGCCATTCTACATAGTTTTTCTTCCATAAATGTATAAATTTGTTGTGCCAATTCTCTAGTGGGGGTTAAAATAAGTGCATAAACACCACTTTGTCTATTGATCTTCTCCTTACATTGTAATAATTTATCTAAAATTGGTAAAACAAATGCCAACGTCTTACCTGACCCAGTTTGTGCTTGCATAAATATATCATTTTGAGCACCTTGAAGTTTAGGTATCACTAATCTTTGAATCTTTGTAGGCTTTTCAAATTTCAATGTTTCTAAGGTCTTTTTGATATTTGGATGTAAATCCATTTCATTAAATTTAGCATCAGGTGAAATGGCATTAGATGGTTGCAATTGTTGTAATTCGTCATTAGATCTTGTTTTAACTTCTCGATTAGCAGTAAATAAAGAGGTCACAATTTGTCCATTGGATCCAACTCCACTACTAGTTTCCTCGTGTGGTCTCTTGGTACCTAAGGGGGTTTCATTTCCACCACTGGTTGCCATCTTCTTTTCAAATACACCTCCTCTACCTTGCATTTTCAATTGTTCCTTTCTTCTATCAGACCATTTACCACCACTAACTTTAACCTTCTTTTTTGTTGCCACTGCTCCTCCAGTGGGGATTGCAAAATTCATCATCATTCCATCATCATCATCCATCTTAATTGATATCTTCTCTATCTTATAAAAGAGATCAAATTGAAAAAAAAAATTTTTTTTTTTTTAACATTTCACAACTTCACTGCCTTGATAACTTCCATCTCCTTCATTAAATAATGTTATTTGTTCCAGAAGATGATCCAAATGAAGTTCATAATGATGATCCAGTGATTTCATCAATTCCTTTATATTTGAATTCATTGCCAGAGTCTATTTATCCTCTTCTTGTGCAGTCGAAATCAATCATTCCTGACAATTCAGTTGTTAACTATAAACCAGAATCATCAGTTATTGAGGTTCAAACACCTCTTTCTACCAATAAATTCTTTTCAGAAGAGCAAGCTCAAAATTTAGGGTCATCTAATAAAAGTTTAAAGGGTGTCATTATTAATAACAATGATAAAATTGATCAAGATTCATCAATACGATTTCAGCCAGGTACTCTTGGTGGATCGGAATACTTTGTCTTACTTAAAAAGGATGATGGATTACATATGACCAGTGTGCCTAATACAGTGGTTCTTAATCCAGATTTCAATCATATTGATGAAGCTAAAAGTCAAAGACTTCAAAATCAAACTCATCAACAACAACAGCAACAAGTTACAAATACTGATAAAAATAATAATGGTGGTGATAAAAAGGTTAACGTTGTTACAATGTCTGCTAAAAGCAGCAAAGAGATTTTCCCTAGACTTGGGGGTGCCCTTTTAAGTTCTAAATTAGAAATGGAAGAGGAACCAATTGTTTTAAAAATTAATTCATTAGCATCAAAATCAGATTTCATTTGTAAGGACCCCCAAAATACCTTGTCAACTCCAATGACTCAAGAAGATTATTTAGATTCTCTTTTAGAACAATCATGATTTTTTTTTTAAATAGGAATATATAGAATGTTATTGAAATATAATAAATTTGAAATTTTTATAATTAATAAATACAGGACAACATTGTGATTTAGTTCTTACCTAATTCAACAACCTTCTTTGCAGCGTCGTCCAATTGGTCTTCCATGTATAATTGCAAACCAGAGTTAGCAATCATTTCCTTAGCAATATCTAAGTTGGTACCTTGCAATCTAACAACAACAGGGATGGTTAAACCCAGGTTTCTGGTGGCTTGAATTAAACCATCAGCAACAAAGTCACATCTAACAATACCACCGAAAATGTTAACAAAAATAGCACTAACCTTCTTTTCAGACAAGATCAATTCAAAGGCCTTTTCAATGGTTTCTGGAGTAGCACCACCACCAACATCAAGGAAATTGGCTGGAGCACCACCATAAAGCTTAACAACATCCATAGTAGCCATAGCTAAACCAGCACCATTAACAAGACAACCAATGTTACCATCTAACTTAATGAAGTTCAAACCGTACTTGGAAGCAGTAACTTCATCAGGGTCTTCTTGGGTGATATCTCTCCAGGAGAACACTTCTTCTTGTCTGTATGCAGCATTGTCATCAAAGTTGAACTTAGCATCCATACACATAACCTTGTGGTCAACAGTTTCACTGAATGGGTTAATTTCAATTTGGGTAGCGTCTCTTTCCTTGAAAATTTTGAAGAGGGTTTGAATGTCCTTGGCAGCATCACCAATAACACCTGAAGTGAAACCTAATTGAGAAGCAATTTCAGTAGCTAAAGAATCAGAAACACCTTCTTCAATGGAAACTGAATATTTCTTAATAGCATCAGGATTCTTCTTAGCAACACCTTCAATATCCATACCACCTTCAGAGGAAGCAATGATCATAGTGGATTGATTCTTTCTGTCCATAACAATAGACAAGTAAGCTTCATGAATAGCATCCTTTCTTTCGACAATGTAAACAGCGGTAACTTCCTTACCAGCAGCACCAGTTTGTTTAGTAATTAACTTATGACCCAACATCTTTTCAGCTAAGTCTCTGGCTTCTTCAGCGGTTTCAATCATTCTAACACCAGATTGAAGACCGTTGTCAAAGTGACCCTTACCTCTACCACCAGTAAGAGCTTGAGCCTTGATAACAAGTTTGTTAGAACCAATATCCTTGGCAGCCTTGTAAGCTTCTTCAGGAGTGAAAGCAGCTTCACCATTTGGAGCACCGACACCGTACTTTTTAAGAAGCGCAGCTGAACGGAATTCGTGGATAGAAAGGTTTCTTGCTTGTGACTTGCAGATGAATTTAGCACCAGTTCTTGCAAACATTTTGGTAAACTTTGGTAGAATTGAGGGGTAAGAAAGCGTTCAACTTTCGCGTTCAATGTTGATAAGCTGTGGGGTTTTTAAAAGAAAAAAAAAATTTCATCACGAGGTTTTCGGCGAACCGCATTCAAAACATCCGAGATTCTACACTAAACCATCAAAGATTAAAAATCTGGGGGGTTAATGGCAAGATTTATATAATAATTTGTATTTCAAATTTGGAATTCATTTATTTCCTTTAAATTCCATTTCAATTAATATTATTGAAGATCAAATTATGCATCATAATGTTTTCATGTGCTCATTATAAATTAAACTACCTTTTGCTTTTATTATGCTATATATTACCTTTTAACAATAGATCCCATTTGAACTAAAGAGGTCCAAAACACAACGGAGTTCTTGCCGTATCCTATATCTAATACATCATCATAAGCTTTATATTTAGGATTAACAAATAAGTCTCTTCTTGCCAAAAAGTAATCCCAAACTGATCTTGTATGATCATAAATTCCTAACGATGCTCTCTCTTTTTCACAATCACCTAAAAAGGTCCCATATTGACAAGAATACAGATGATAAACCAGTCTTCTTAAAAATGGTTCATTATATTCAAACTTCTCAGGATGTTGGTTCATTAATTGGTAAACACAATCCAAAAATTGATGAAGTACCGGAGATTCCAGTTTAACCCCCTGATGATGTTGAAATCTTTGATTTAAAACTCTGATCTTTTGAAAATTACCAACTTCAGTGTGATTATAAAATTTGGCCTCTAGCTGTAAATGGCCACATCTATCGTTGAATCTATGACCAAATGAGCACCATTCCTTTTCAATCAAAACACAAATCCCCTCTAATGTTCTAAAATAAGGATCTATGCAGATCTGAACCAGTGATGATATTTGTGCAGTTCTATCCCATCCATCACTACAATGAATTAATAAATGAACTCCCTCAAGGGTGATCCATTTAGTTAACATTTCGACACCTTTTAAAATACCTCGAATATGTTCTAACCAATTTGTTTTGTTAATCATCTCTTCATCAATGTTACTCAAAACATTAACATCAATATCACTATTTTTCAGTAAATCCTTCACTTTATTAAGTGAATCTCTCATTACATGAATATTATCAATATTCAAATACAGTTTTCGACATTGAGAACCATAGTATTCAACATTTTCACTACCGGCCCCCAGTGCCATTTGTGCTGTTGCATTAGTGACTGGTCTTGCATCCACTATTAAATTCTTAGCGTCATACTTATCATTAGTAGTGAATATCTCCTTAACCAGCATTTCGTCCTGAATTGAACGATTTTGTTTTAACCCCACCAATGGCTGTGCGCATCTTGTTATCGTACATCCATTGTCCTTATAAAAATAAGAAAGTGTAGGAAATCTATTCCTAGATCGGTACCTCACTGCATGCCTTAGCATTGAATCCGACACCGTTTGAGGTACTATCAACTTTCTTGGATAAGTATCACAAAGTGAATAATCTTTATTTAAATCAGTCAATCTCCATTGACAGTCCCCCCATGTCAATCCTTGTCTTTCAAACTCTTTATCAACTTTGTATAATTCCCAACCATTATAAGTTTGCTCAACCTTAACAGGCTGATAACTAAATGCATATAAATCTTTAACTTTATCAATACATGTCAATTTCATTATCATTTCAAATGCTTCCTGTGCTTTTAATATATTTTTAAATTCTAGTGCAATATAAGTAAAATCTCTCATTTGGATTCGTATATTGGCCCCTCTATTTTTATTCCTGTTAGATTCAGCATCTAAATCAATACTTTCGTTATTTCCATTACTAGAAAAACCTAGAGTATTAGAAAGCATTGATCCAAAACTCTCTTGTTTACTAATTTCAGTGTTATCATCGGAATATATCATCACAGAACCCCTATGAAAATCAACTCTATCAATCATCGGATAACAAATCCATATTTCAAACGGCCTTTGGCCCTCCTGATGATTAGTTTGTTTAAAGAAAAAATGATGCTTAGAAAACCTCAACACTCCGACACTAGGATTTCCACGTCTATATGACGTGACATCCTCTAAATGAAGTAAAATTTGGAATTCCATGGTAAGTATTAAACAAGATTATCCTTTTCTCTATATAATAAAAAATTAAAAAAGTTCAACAGTGCTCGGAGAATTTGCTCATGGATCTCCATCTTTGAGATTGACACATTTCCCTCATACGGGAAATTGCCCTCTTATAAGCAAACATCTCATCTTCACCTGTAAAACGGGCTTTTTGTGAAAGTCTTTCCTGAAGATCTTGATGTGCTTTATTAACATCATAGTCTGATTCTTCATATGAAGCAAAATTTGGTCTATGAGGATTGGCAAGATCACTTTCTGTCATGAACTGCATTTCATCTTCTTGAACTTCAATGGTATCCCTATCAATCCTGTTATTATTATTATGAAGCTTCTGATATTCGATATGAGAAATTCCAGTGTTGGTTACGCAATTAGGTTTTTCACCTTTACTTGCTAGTTCATCTTCAATTGGTCCCGAACTTGGCTTAACACCAGCATCCATTAGACAAAGATAATTAGGACCATCTTCAATAGGTGTGCATTGGAATCTATCAGGAGATGCGTTTTTCGGTTTCTTAGTTTCTGGGAAAAAGAGCTCTTCTGGTTCACATTCTAAATGAATTATTAAATTTGATTTTTCATCATAAATAGCATCTAAAAAGGTAATTAATCTTCTAGCTTGATTTTTCATTCTTTTGGTTAAAATTGGAACATTATCAAGAATAATTAATGGGTATAATTTAGCAATTTCAATTAAATCTGCCGGTCCGTATGCATTATCTTTAATTAAATCATCAAAATTCATATATGCAACATTTTTATCTTCACTAACAAGGGGGACAATAACATCTCTACCATAGTTACTAAATGCCACAACATTATGATGAGGATTTTTCAAGTACTTATTTTTCAATTTGGTCCAATTGCTAATTTCATGAGTTTCACCTTCAACAATAATCCATGATTCCTCAGCTTTGTGATTACTATCTTCTAATAATTCTATTCTATAATCAGTTTCACTTTGCATATCCCAAACATCACATCTCAATTTCAAAATTCTTTCAAATCCATCCATAGAGGCATCAGAAACACCACCTGAATATAATTCTGCTGGTAATCTATTAGAACTTGAAATTAAAACCCCACCTAATTTAAAATAGAATGTAAATAAGGTCTTTGTAATTTTAGCCATGGCTATATCTGGTAGCATGAATTCATCAATAACTAAAACATGACATTTATTTATTAGAATAGATGCCAATTGATAAAGAATGATTTCATTTTCAGTTGATAAAAAAGTATGATTTGATTGAATATCCCCCACTTGTTTACTTCTAGAAATGAGATTAATTTGTTTTAACACCCAGTTATTAAAAGCTGTTTGATGCATCCGCCATTTCCCCTCAACTGGTAATGAATCTGCAAAGATATCCATGCACAAAGATTTCCCACTTCCGACTTCACCATTAACCAAAAGTCCCTTAGGAACATGTGATAGATCTAATGCCAATAATTCCTCCTCGTCATTTAATTTCACAATTAATGATTTAATTTCCTTTTCTTGCGATTGAGTTTTATACCAACCAATTGTTCTCTTGTAAAGTTCACCTCTCTTCTCTGCATTTAAGTTTTGCAATTCCTTAAACTTAATTTCCAAGTTTCTAACTAAATGATTAATCTTGACATTTGTCAAATCAGGCTTATAAGTTTGAAGTTCAGATGATAATTTTGAAAGTTTCTTAATAAGAGCTAGTTGATGTGGATCCGATTTCAAATATCCTTTTGCTACCTTTGCTTTATAAATAAGATATGGATCAGTAACCACTAAAGAATTATATAGTCTTTGAAAACTCCGGTTAAATGATACTGAACAGATCATGATAAAATCAGATATCCAAGGCACAAGAAGAATTATCGAGAAAAGTGATAAATAAATAAATATACTCTTCAATTGGCACCGTAAAGTCCGATGTTGTTTAACGAAATTCAAAGCAGATACAATATAATGTAAACAAAATTAATTAAACAATGAGTTATATATGTATTTAAAGATAAAAAATGACCGAAGAAGGGATAAAATAGGGAAGAAAAGTTCAACCAGTGGGTAAACCCTATAGCTAATCTAATTGAATCTTACGTTCACTTTTCATAAGCCAAATTTGACATCCACAAAATAAAAAGAAGGCAATGTAAAGGAAAATGGCTCCTAAAATTGTACGTGCAACTTCCTTACCATCACTTGGTGAATTGATCGAACCAGTCATAGATTCATGATTATTATAGAACAAGGAAGCAATCACAGATAAAATCAAAATACCAAATGCACTCACTATAGTGCAGAACCATGCTTGACCAGCCTAAAGCACATAGATGCAATGTTAGTCTCGATATCAATGGTAGATTGTACAGTACATGTTGATAAAGAATTCAATTGAAACTTACAATTTCAACAAAAGTTCTCAACAAATAAATTGATAAATCCAATAGAAATTCAACAATGGTTCATAATATCACGGATACATACAGACACAACAGCTTTCATACTATATATTTAATCTCTTAAAGCAAATTATCGTCCCAATCTTCAAAAGTTTAAAATCGCGTATTTTCAACAATATTCAAATGGTGCATTTTGTGGCGTATTAAAAACCCCATATTAAATTAGTTTTATGTAAAATTAAGATATAAATAATTAAACTTTTTCCTTCCCATGGGCTTCTATTCTAGCCTTCTTTCTTAATCTTTCAACTTCTTCATCATCTCTTCTCTGAGACTTTTCAACAACTAAATTTCTCAACAACCTATTTTCCATTTCTAATTGTTGAATTTTGGATTCCAACGTCTTTGATAATTCCCTAGCTTCTTGTAAACTTCTCTCCATTTCTTGTTCTTTCATCTTTTTCTTCTGACGGAATCTAGCACTTGCTGCTGTCACCTTTTGTCTCTTTTCCTCTTCGGAATCAAGAGCCTTCTCAGAAGAATTTTCGGACTTAACAACTGGACTCTCCCTCTTCTCCTTCTTCTTACGAGTCTTAGATCCTGTAGAAGATGGACTAGTAAACGAATGATGCATAGTTGGTGTCTCAAAGGTAGATGGAGTCGTTTGGATATATGATGAGCTGTATGGTTGTTGTGAGTGTTGAATTGGCTCGACAGGTCTCTGAAGTGATCCCAACGCATCTAATGGTAAATTACTAGGACTCAATGCTCCTTGCAACTGATTAGCCAATGGATTATTATTGCTATTATTATTTTTAGTCAAAGCAGCAACTAAATCATTTAATAATCCATTTTGTTGAGGTTGAACGGCATTAGCAAGTGTTTGTGCTAGCAAATTCACTAATAAGGAATTATTGTTCTGTGGTTGCTGCTGCTGCTGCTGCTGCTGCTGCTGTTGGGAAAGCTGTTGGACCGATTGATTCCCCACTGGAGGTAGGCCACCAGATGTAGAACCCAGAGGAGTGGCAGCCGCTGTTATAGTTGTCGTCCCACTATTATTACGTCCGCTCTGAGCTAACAATGACTGTGATTGATAAATGGCAGGATTTGCACCTAAACCACCGATAATCTGCTGATTATTATTATAAATATCCGGTTTATGAAAAGCAACAAGACTCGCAAGTGCCTCGATTTGAGTTTGGGACAAACCAGCTGCCGACAATGTATTTTGAGCACCCTGAGGAATATGAACCTTGTTGAATTGTGACTCTTGTTGTTGTGAATTAGAAAATTGTTGTGACTGCGTTTGAGATTGAGATTGGGATTGGGATTGAGACTGTGTTTGAGATTGAGCTTGCGCTTGATTTCTTATATTAGTTGGCTGGATATCTTGTATATGATTTCTTGATAAATTTGGTTGATTAAACGAGCTTGAAGGAGCCAAGGGTTTCTTCCTTAGTAATTCATGAATCGTAGATGGAATAGGTGATTTATTCAAATCTGAAAAATTTCCATTAGTATTCCCACTATTTGAAAGCGTACTTGTATTGATGTTAGTAGAACCCATCACATTGTCATTATTTTGCAGCATATCATGATAATCATATTTCTTTTTATTAGTGTAACGTTGAGTTAAATTCTGATAACTTTGCGCTTGAGTTGTTGAGTCCTTAGATGTTGATAAAGATGGGCTGACATGATTAAAAGATGTTGCTTCAGCAAATGATAATAAATCATTTCCTCTATTTGAAGAGGCAAACCTATTAGAATTATCTAGTGGATCATGTGATGAACCCTCATTAGTTAAAGCCTTTTCTTCATCGGGGAAAATAAACGTGTCATCAGCAAAGGCAGCAAGTTCTCTTTGAAGTTGATCATTGAATGCATTTGTAATATTATCAGGCGTATTAGCTGTTGCATTAGGGGAAGTGTCATCCTGGAAAAAGTTTTCCATATAAACTAACTGTTCTAACAATGCCATGGGAGTATCATTTACTGACATGTCTTGCTTATTTCCACTTTGCCCTGACATTATCACAACTAAACACCAATTTAAAAAAAAATGATTTTTTTCCTTTTAATCTAAAGCAAAAGAAATGAATCACCAACAATTAGGGAAAAAAACAAGTAAGGTGCTTCAAAGATGCGTCATTTTCCAAAAATATTGCGTGTTCGCACGTGACATGCCTCTTTTTTCTTCATTCCACATGCGCCACGCTGTTGCGCCACTCATCGCTTTGCTTTGTTTCATCGCACCAGCCACATATTTCAATAGCTATATCTCTTGCGCCACAGACCTTTTGATAGTCAACTCCTGAATTGATGGCACCCTTTAAATGGCCCTTCAATTGTGGGTTAACATCTTGGGGAACAAGAGAGGATATCACAACAAGTGAGGTTTCCTCCGGTGTTAAAACATCACTATATGATAACAATGGTGAATACACATCTTGAATGGTATATTGCCATAAATCTGGGTAAGAAGAAGCCATTTGATTCATAACACGGCTACTGATTTTAGTATACACTTTATCCCAATATTGTTTACCTCTGTCTTGCATTTCCAAATATTCATTCCATGAATTAATGGGTGGTCTATTTGGTTGATTTACAGCTCTTCTCAAATTTAATGGCGTGTTATCTTTCAAATTCATCATTGAATTAATACATTTAGGTAACCCTGATAATGCTGCTGTCTTTAAAATACTTTCTCTAAATTTATCAGTGGTTTGAAATAATTGTGATTCATTTAATGAAGTATATGGTGAATAATCTATATCTGTACCATTAGCTTTAATATCCGCGTATTTGTCTAAAATTTTGCTTACTTTATCGTATAACTCATCACTTGTTTGTTCTCTCCCATGTTTCAAATTGATTGCATAATGATAAAGTCTAGGAATCTCCTGTGGTTGGTTACAAACTGTCAGAGTGACCGTCGCAATCAAAAACCATGAATCCTGTAATCCCTTCCAGTTAGCCAATCTGGATAATCTTTGAGAAGTTAAAATCATTGAATTATTTGTAGTATAAAATAAAATATAAAGAGGAGAGATATTGAGAAACAAAAAAAAAATTGAAACTGAATTCAGTGTTAATAGAGACCTTTTAACTCAGCAACTAGGGTTAAAACTTTACCTGTTTTGTAATATTGTTCAACATTTTGGACAACAAGTTCTTCCATATTAAAGAGAGTTTCAGTGGTGTGAGTACCCATGTGTGGAAGTGAGACAACATTAGGGTAAGATGCCAATTCCATATCAATGTTTGGTTCATTTTCAAAAACATCTGTACCGAATGAAAACACCTTACCACTATCAAGCCCCTTTTTCAAAGCAGCTTCATCGACAATCGGTCCACGAGCAGTGTTAACAATAACCACATCATCCTTCATTTGATCAATCAAATCCTTGTTAATCATGTGACGAGTTGCATTGTTCAGAGGGATATTGATAGAAATAACATCACTCACCTTGACAAATTCTTCAATTGTTTCACAATATTCAGTGTCCTTTTCCAATTCGGGGGATAATCTACTTCTATTATAATAGACGATTTTCTTAAACCCAAAGCCAGCCAATCTATCTCTAACAGCTCTACCAATACCGCCCATACCAAGAATTCCAACAACTCTCCCCTCTAAGGAGTGACCATAAGGAGTACCAGCGGATTTGTTATCTGTTGGCCATTTTCCTTTCATCATATTTTCATGACCAAGTTGGAAGTTTCTAAGACAAGATAAGATCAAAAACACATTGGTATCTGCAGTGGCAGTGTCAACAACACGTGGAACATTAGATAATTGTAAACCCAAGTCTCTACAAGCAATGGCATCAACTTGATCATACCCAGCACCAGTATGAGAGATAGCCTTCACATCAGTATATTTGACAATTATCTCTAACAATTCTCTATCAAATAAACCTGTAACTGAAGCGGATTGATAAGTTCTAGAGATAAAATTGACATCAGCGTACAAACCTGACTCCAATTGTTTAATGAATTCATCTCTATTCTTGCATGTTGATTTCACAAGAGTAACATTTTCATATCTGTTGATAAAATCATCCCATGAGGATTCGGCAAATCTAATTGGCCCAAATCTAAGAACCTTAAATGGTTTTTGGGTTTCTTCAAAGCCAGACATCTTTACTTACTAATACACTTTTATAAAAAGAGGAGAACCGCCACAAAAACGGTTCTCTGCGGCCAAGAGATCTCGGATTGAAAAAAAAAACCGCACATGATGAAGTCATATCAATCAAAACTTGCCCTCTAACTCTGGAACCATTGCTAAGACACGGCCTGTTTCTAGATATGTTTCTAAATTCTTAACCACATATTCTTCCATGGCTTTCATAGTTTCAACTGTATGAGTACCCATATGAGGCAGGGAAACAACGTTATCCAATTGAATTAACTCCATATCCACATTAGGTTCATTTTCCCAAACATCGGATCCAAATGCTCCAACTTTACCACTTTTCAATGCTCTTTTCAAAGCAGCTTCATCTATAACAGGACCACGCGCTGTATTCACGATAACGATACCGTGCTTCATTTGACTTAATGTCTCATCATTGATGGAATGTTTTGTAGCCGAATTCAATGGGATAGAAATACTCAAAACGTCAGTCTGTTGGAATAATTCTTCTTTTGTTTTACAGTAAATGGCACCCTTTTCCACTTCCGGTGACAATTGTCTTCTATTGTGGTAAAGAATCTTAGAAAATCCAAATGGTTCTAATCTATCTCTAATTGTTCTACCAATACCACCCATACCTAAGATTCCCAACACCTTACCCTGAGGATCATGACCAATAGGTGTGCCTGCACACTTTAATGTCTTCCACTTCCCTTCTCTCATATTCAAATGAGATAATTGGAAATTTCTCATAGCACCAAGAATCAAATAAACAGCCGTATCAGCTGTAGCATCATCCACCAAATTAGGAACATTGGATAATTGAATCCCCAATTGACCACAATAATTTGCATCAACTTGATCATATCCAGCACCATTGTGAGAGATGGCCTTAATTTGAGTATATTTTTTAATCAAATCCAACAATTCCTTATCCATGACCCCCGTTTGACTCACAGACTCAAATGTTCTAGTAATATATTCCACATTAGCAAATTTCCCACTTTCTAATTCCTTAATAAACTGGATTCTATTCTCAGCATTTGTTTCTAAAACATGGAATTGGTATTTTTCAATAGCGTCTTCCCATGCTTGATTAGCAAATCTAGTTGGTGCCAGCTTTAACACATTGAAGCTTCTTGTAGCGCTACTTGATAAAAATCTTAATCCAACCATTGAAATTCTTGAAAGAAAAAGGTATGAACGCCTATCTTCCTCGGTTAAACTCCGAGCCAATAGATGAAGAAAAAAAATTTTGCGGGTATGAAAAATCTTCAATTTCCCTACTGTTTTATCTTAATTTAATACGTTCTGATGCTTCGTACGCTGTTTCAAACAGCTGTTAACAGGTCATGTAGGTTTGGTAAACCTAATTTTATGCCCCATCTTTTCACTCGATTTTTTTCCAAGAATTTGGCCCGTTATAGATGTGTTAATTCTCGTTCCCAAATTAATAGATTGGCATTTAAACCTCCAATCACTACCAGTATTATCAATAGCGGATTGCAATCAAGATTTTATTCGGTATCAAATAATGATAAACGGAATATATTTTCACGATTTAAGTATTCTTTGATCAAACAAAACCGACCCTTTAATGCGGATGAAATATCAGCATTCCTTTCCTGGATTTTAATGGGGAACTTTATGTTGATCCTTATTGGTACTACAACATTTATTGGATCTTTATTATATTTAGTGAATGTTTTTGGTGATGGTGAATTGAATAGAGCATTTTTGAAAAAACTTTTAATTATTGATAATCGCCTCAAAATTGATATTGATCACCCTAGTTTTACAGCAAATTGGGAAGATGGTATGATTAAAGTTAAAAATATCATTATTGAATCTAATAAAAAGTGTGGAAATTTAAGATATACTTTAAAAGTTGATGAAGTTAATGTCACATTGTCTCTTGGTAAGTGGATCAATGGAAAGGGACTTATTCAAGATGTGGAAATAAATGGATTAGATGGTGACGTGTATTTAAATAGTCAAGATTATGTGATTGATAATTCTTTTCATGACAAATATGAATTGGGGAAGTTCAAAGTGACACATTCCAAGGTGTTATTCCATGATGAGCATATTTTTAATGAACCTTTAGAACTGGTATTATTTAATTGTGAAATGGCTAGATTGAGAAGAAATTGGATCGTTTATGACTTTCTTGATGCTAATTCAATGTTTGGATCCTTGGGTGGCTCATTATTTACATTGCACAAAAGACAAAATCAATTGGCGCACTTTAGCGGTATTGATCCATTCGAAATTGACGATGTTAAAAATGAAGATGATAATGACATCTGGAAAAAGATTACAAGATTGAGAATTGACATGCTGGACCTATCATATTTGAATAATGAAACATCCAAAATTAATTGGATTGAATCTGGTAAAGCAGAATTGATTTTTGATATAATGTTACCAACAGATGAAGAGTTGGAAACTGAACCTCAACTTAATGTGGATTACAGTTGGGATGGTCTTAAAGAACTAGGGGTTAAATTTCAAGCTGAAATGAATAAGGCTTATAAAAAACTTATTGGTGAACATGTGGATGAAGATGAAGTTAAGCCTCTGAATAAATATGTTGTTATTGATATGAAGATTAATTTTTATGAATTAAATGCTAGAGAAGTGTCACACTCACCTGTTTCAAGTTTAACAGGTGAACCTTATATACCATTAGATGAACTTCAATCTTTAGTGACATTTATTAATGATGAAAAATTTGGACTATCATCCCCAAGATTCAGCGGTAAAACAACAAATGATACAGATGAGGGGTATTATGAAAATGCTGATATTGATATGGATGATTCTGAGGAATTAGAAATGGATAACAGTGAACAATTGAAGGGTTTACCCCCAATTAAATTTCGTATTGTTCAAAATTTGAATAATTTTGAATTTTTAGATTTACCATCATTGTTGAGTTGTGCTACAATGAAATATCCTGATAGTAGTGATGACATTAGATCTATTAAATGTTTTGAAAATACAAACAAGTTTATAGATGCTAGTGTTTATGAAATGTTGGTTATTTTGATGGTTTATAAACATGAAATTCAGGGAAAAATCATTGATATGTATGCCAAAAGATCAGGATTTGAAATTTTATTTAATAACTTTATTTTGGGGAATTTAATTTTAGTTGGATTAGGGACCTTTGTTATTTAACGAATTTTATATTTACTGTTTTAATGAATTATGAATAAAACACACGGTATTTCTTGCTAATGTAATGATGGAAAATTGCGTGTGACATAAAAAATAAAAATAAAGTGCTCATGATTTATGTTCTGTTTGTATAATTTAATAATATAATGGCATTGCGGTTGTCTTTCATATTCTGTATAAGATTAAACTTTTATAAATAGAAGAGAAAAACTATTCAATTACAATATACCTATTTTCAAAAATAATTATAAATCATATACTAAATAAATTATATAAAGCATCTATGTCAACCCCAGATGCTGTTAGATCAAATTTGGGCTCTGATGTTACAAGTGATACTAAAAATCATGTATCGTCAACCTTAAAGCCACTTAATAAACATTCCCATGGTGGCTCCAAATTTTTCCAGGGAGGTGATACCATAAGTGATCACGAAATTAATCCATCATCAACTTTACCTCCTCCCTTACCCTTTTCTTTATCAGAGCTTTGGAATTTTACAGAAATACAATCAAGAAAAGACAATTACATTATGACATCTGCTAAACATTTAGATTCTAATATCAATGGACATACTCCATGGAATAAACCTGATGATCAGCACCATTTTTCAGTGGACCCTTTCCCACCCCATTCACTTGGATTAATGACAAATTGGAATATGGTTTTTAATAATGATAATAGTAACACTATCAATGAATTTCAATCTGCATTAGGTCAAAGAACAATTGCTGATAATCATAAAAGACATCCATCAGACATGTCGATCAATAGTCTTCTTTCATCAAACTCGGCATCAAATATGGAAGATTGGGCTGCATATATTGCCGCCAGCGGTCAAATCCCATTCCAACAGCGTCATCCCTCTTCCCAAAGTATATGGGATAAAAGATCGTCATTTAGCTCTGGTGGATCCACAAGTTTACACAGAAACTCCATTACCGGTCTACCAAATGAAGGCAATGGTGGATTTATGGGGAATGGACTTTTTGTGGAGGGCGAATTGCAACCATTTGCCCCAGTTGGTAATGCTACTGGGTTTACAGATATGGCAATTCATTTTGACAAGTCACCATCACCGTTATCAACATTGAACTCGTTAGGGGGTACCCAATTCAATTCAAACCTAATTAACGATACCGCTACGAACTATAATGACCAAATGATGAGCAATTTTGGTAATATCATTAATTACTTTGGTATACCACCCCAAGAAAAATTGGATATAATGAAAAGTTTGGCTTTCTTTAGAAAGAGCTTAGGTGAAAACTTACCCTATTTTAATATTTCTTCCTCTGAATTGAATCAATACCAATTTGTACTTGTTTGTTTCAAAAATTTAAGACTTGATTTATTTGTTATTAGGAAAGAAAATGTGAATGATTTTAAAGAGGGAGATTTAGTTATTGTCCAAGCAGATCGTGGGATTGATTTAGGTAAAATTGTGAAGTTGGATGTTACTGAAGAGGAGGCTAGATTATTGAAAACTAAGCAAAATTCTGATCAAAGAGCAAATAGTGGTAAATCAACTGAAGAAGTGAAAAAAGCTGGTTTAGATGTACCAAAGGAGGTGATCAGATTAGCAACAGTTGAGGAATTAAATGATTTGATTTCAAAATTTGCAGAGGAATCAAGGGCAACTAAGGTGTGTCAAGAAAAGGTTATTGAATTTGGCCTTAATCTGGTTATTGAAGACTGTGAATATCAATGGGATAAAAATAAATTAACATTTTATTATCAATCAGATCAAAGGGTGGACTTTAGAGATTTAATAAGAGATATGTTCCGTATTTATAAAGCTAGAATTTGGATGTCAAAGCACTCTGGTCTTTAAAGGAAGGGCTCATAGCTTTTTATTTAAACATTAAAATACTATCAATTGTACAATTAGCCTGATACATTATTAGATAAGTTCAATGAATGAGGTGCACAAAGGTGGTTACAATACTGAACTTTCATTTATTTTTTTTTCTTTTTCTTTACTCTATTTACAAAATTGTTTTCTTTTGTTTAGGTATGTGTGTATAAAATCTGTTTCTTCTTAATATACTATCTTTCTCTAAGTAGAATCACCAGTTAAAGGTAAATTGGTTTGAAGTTACGTAAGTCCCTGTCACGATTAGTTAGTAAAACGCGTCGAGTACTTTTTTTCGTATCACTAAAGCAACATAAACAATAGATAGTCAATTATACATGGACCGTGATTTGGAGAATGCTGCAAATGATGGTACGCATTTGAGAGAAAGAGAGAAGATCTTAGAAGTTGAAAATATATCAGGAGAGTTTTTGACCGGATTTTCAGGATTTCAAAGGGATATCAGAAAGACTATGTCAGTGGGGTTAGTGCCATTTATTGAAAGACTTCTATATTTGTTCTTAGTTGAATTGTTTGTGATATTCATCATTTACACTCACTACCCATCATTAGATCGTAAGAATAGATTTTTAACGCCATTAATAACGGGTGCTATCACGTCGTTGATGGGCCAAACAATTACACGTTTATTCCAATGGATGAGGCTTTGCGGATCGTTAACCAATAAAGAGGAAACGAGTCCTGTGCTGCCTCATATATGGAGAACACATTTCAAATTTCTCTTTTGGGGCGGATTAAGTGGGTTGTTGACCAACCTATGGATCGAATTCCTCATAGAAACATTTGAAGACAAACGGTACATGTGTATTATCTTAGACCAAACAATAGCAACATGGATCTTTCAAGCACTATTTGTATTATTTTCTAATGTCTGGGATGTTGAATTTTCAGACGGAGATCCTCTTTCCTGGAACCAATGTTGGCGGTGGTGGTTGAAGTTAGTTAAATTAAACTACATGGTGTGGCCCTATGTCAGTGTGTTTTGTTTCGTGTGGGCACCGCAAGAATGGATTTTCCCTATTAATTGTGCTGCGGGGACCTTGTTTGCCGTTGTTTTGGCTACATCAAGTTTATAGAAGAAACCGTTTGATCCGGGTTCCGTTCCGTTTATAAATAAATAAAAAATAAATAGTGAGCTTTATCGATATGCATTTATAAATTTTATTTCACTTTTTCATATTGACGTTAGGAGTAGTGGCCCTATGGTAGATGATACGTACTATATCACACCACATGAAGCCGCATTGGCAGTGGTTGCAACTGCAATGAAGAAATCAAGATTGCCTTTCCATGTTTTAGTCATTAATTCCATTATTGGATCATTCTTATTCTCTGCAGGAGGAATGCTTTACGTTATGTGTGAGGCAACTAGTGTCGAAATGAGGAATGGAGGGTTGAATATGTTTGTCACGTTGTGCCAGGGTGCCGTTTATGGAATTGGCTTGTTTTATGTGATTGTTTGTGGTATGGAATTATTCAATTCTAATATTTTGTTCTTCTCAACAGGTGTGATGAGAGGTGCAGTTACCCTAATGGATTTAATAATTTCATGGTGGGTATCATTTTGGGTTAATTTAGCAGGGACTAT
The DNA here is from genome assembly GCA_030560905.1 of Saturnispora diversa. Classification (NCBI taxonomy): domain Eukaryota; kingdom Fungi; phylum Ascomycota; class Pichiomycetes; order Pichiales; family Pichiaceae; genus Saturnispora; species Saturnispora diversa. The sequence goes on from JAKTWH010000013.1 coordinate 24,940, forward strand.
ATTTGTCGTTTTTTTATTTTGTCATGTTTCAAAGCTATTTCAGTCACCCGAATATATTGTTGGAACAATAGCAATATCACAATCCAAAGACAGTTTCTCCTTCATGGAGACATTTCTAAAGGGAGTAGCAGGTAATTTCTTTGTTTGTTTAGCAGTTTACCTTCAAATAATGGTGAAACCATTACATGTCAAATTTCTTATGATTATTCTACCAATTTTCACCTTTGTTGCCATGGGGTTCACCCACGTTGTTGCTGACATGTTTTTAGTCCCAGCGGGTATCTTTAATAATTGTGGATATGGATTTGGCCATTATTTTTGGAAAATTATGTTACCCGGTGCTTTGGGTAATATGGTTGGTGGATCCTTCTTTGGTATTGTGATCCCATGGTACTTACATTTAGTTGTGGTTGAACAGGACATGAAGAAATTAAATTTACCTGCTTACGAAGAAAGAGATGAACAGCCGGGTTTGAACATGGATTCTAGAGTGGTTAGAGTTCCAACAGTTAGTATAGGTAACGATTCTAGTTCAGCAACCAGCACCATAATGGAATTTAAACCTGATGAAGATCATGACATTTCAAGAACAGCAAGCAGAAACACCATGGCTACTGGTGTTTCAATGAATTCAGGATCATTAAAAAGAGTCAAAACATCAGCATCGGTTAGATCTCCGAGAGGTGTCTTTCCAGTGGTGGATATGGGTCCACCACTTGAACGTGAAAAGACTATTGCCTCCGCATATAAGCCTGAGGCTAACTTAGATGAACTATTAGATAATTCTGAAACAACTCAGGATGAAAATAATGAAAGTTTGACTGATGGAAATTCTCAATTGAGTTATAATGGTCCAATAGATAACCCATATGACCCATTGAGTGATAAGGTTGGTAACAAACTTATGAAAGTGATAACCAGAAAGGTGGCCAAACCTACTAATGACAATGAGGATAATTATGATATTAATGATAACGAGGACAACAATGATCAGAATTACGATTTGGAAAAAGGAAGAAGAAAGTCAAAATATGTACCAAATAATAGGGCGAACAGTTTAAGTAGCTCTTTATCAAAGGTTGCAACAGTAATGGAAGGTGACTTGGAAAACTTAAGGAACAAATCAAAAAGGTCAGAAAAATCTCAAAAGTATAATAATGCATTATTCCGCCAACTTACATTTGGTGGTGGTGGTAATAACAGAAAAGAAATCCACAAAAGAATTTCCAATGCTAAAATTACAAGAAAGGCAGCAGCTTTATCCAATGATATAGCGGGGATTCATCAATCAACAGTGGATTGGAACACCCATTCTAAATCTAAAAGATCAAGAAGTGTTGATAACACGAGACGTAAATCAACAGCTTCATCAACAAAGGAAGTTTTAAATGAGCAAGATAAGGGGAAACTTGGAGTCAAATATGCAAATGATAGGTGGAAGCATATGGTTTATGATTATGAATTGGATAGTGAACGACCAGTTAGTTTCATCAGTGACCTATCTTCTAGACATGGTCCTCTAGAAAATGTTGAAGAAGGTGATGAAAGTCCATTAGAAAATGAAAATCCACAGTCTGATGCATCATCTTACTCCAATTCGAGTATTAATTCTTGTTCTGCAGATGACATTGCGTCTACTCCAGTTGAATATGAACCATAAAATTGTATATAGTAAATTAACAGTGTATACTACAATTATAATATTAATTAACTAATGTGAATTCACCATTCTGATTGTTAATTAAAGAATAATGGCAAAACATTTATAAACATTTAAAATGACTTCATGGGATGCTATGTAACATTAAGTTTACTGATTTGTAAAGTATAACGTTATATTAAGAAGTTTTAGTACTATCCTCTGGCCGCTCGCAATAAGCGCATTTGAAAAGCAAAAAATCTGAGTTAGCATATCTGAGGAATCGAAATATGGACCTTGTCGAGTAAGTTAACCATTGAGTTAATTTATAAAACTTTTGCACAACAATTTATGGTTTTCCTCTTTCAAAAGTTTCAAAAAGAAAAGCAACTCAATTAAATTAACTTTCTAAAGTTAAAATATGAAAACAAGGCTAGTCAATTTTAGAAAATTTTTACTTCTAAAAATTTACTTTTAGCTTTAGTAGACATCCATTTTTGCAGAGCCAAAAATTAAGTGTCTATATCTATGCTAAAGGGCTTCCACTACAGGTGTAGTTGAATCATTCTTGAAAAGATCGCTTTTTAAACCATACATACAAAGTAATTGGTTTGGCACAATGATGCATTTACATTCTCGAGCTAATAATTTTAGCAACCTTCAATTCTAGGCAAAAATTCGGCTTGCTGGTCATTCCCACTATCTTCCTGTTATAGTTAACGTTCCTTTGGGGGCGCTTCCCTGTTTTATACGGTAAACTTACCCCTTCTTGATTCTTACACATAAGGACAGCAACTATTTAGATGTTCTAGTTAGATAAATTTTGCATTAAAGTAAGAGGTATAGTTATTTTTTGGTATGCTAGCTAGATATTTGCATGCATATTCAGAAAAAACATGCAAACAATTGATTCTTTAATCCACTTTGAAGTTAGAGGAAGGACACCAGTAGGGTCCTATAGGGGTTGCTGAGCTTCTTTGATTTGAGGTGTCAAGTTCGAATCCCACCGTATAATATAATTTTCGTGTTTAATAATTTCGCTACGTGTTCTTTTTTTCAAACTTTTGTGTTTACATATTGTTATTCTTTGAAAGCAGCCATGTCTATAAAGGAGAAGGAGCCTATCGTTTCAGACTCCGAGCCTACTGAAGAAGAGGTCAAGGCTAAACTTAAGGATCTTGCCACTAAGACATCTGGGTATGATATTCCAGAGGAGATTCATCCATCCAAAACATGGTCAGACTTACTCAATGTGGAGTCAGTCTTAGGACCAATTGTGTTAACTGCAATCTCCTTTGGAGTTCGTATGTATAAGATTGGTCAAAACAATCACGTTGTGTGGGATGAAGCTCACTTTGGTAAGTTTGGTTCTTACTATTTAAGACATTCCTTTTATCATGATGTTCATCCTCCATTGGGGAAAATGCTTGTTGGGTTATCTGGTTACTTAGCTGGATACAATGGGTCATGGGATTTCCTATCTGGCGAAGAATATCCAGAATATATTGATTATGTTAAAATGAGATTATTCAATGCTACCTTTGGTGCTCTGATGGTCCCTGTTGCTTATTTCACAATGAAGGAAATTGGCTTCAACAAAAAAGTTACTTGGTTATTTACTTTAATGGTTTGTTTTGAAACAACTTATGCTACATTGGCCAGATTTATTTTATTGGATTCTATGCTTTTGTTCTTTACTGCCACTACTGTCTTTTGCTTCTACAGATTTCATAACCTCAATAGACTTGAGTCTAAATGGTTCACTAGAAAGTGGTGGAAATGGCTTATACTTACTGGTGTCTCAATTGGTTGTGTTGACTCTGTTAAAATGGTGGGTCTGTTTGTTACATCTTTGGTTGGTGTTTACACAGTTATTGATTTGTGGTTGAAGCTCGGCCAATTAAGAACAACTCTGTCAGTGAAAACTTATATCCTCCATTGGATTTCAAGAATTTTTGCTCTATGCGTTATTCCCCTTACTGTCTTTATGATCTGTTTCAAGCTTCATTTTGATCTTTTATCTGGGTCAGGTACCGGTGACGCTGTCATGTCATCTCTTTTCCAAGCTAATTTGGACGGTACAACTCTTAAATCTGGTCCAAGAGACGTTATGACTTTGGAATCCATCATTACCTTAAAATCTCAATCTTTGGGTGGTGGACTTTTACACTCCCATGTTCAAACTTACCCAGAGGGTTCAAAGCAACAACAAGTTACTACCTATTCTCATAAGGATGTGAACAACGATTGGAGATTTGAATTGGTTAGAGATGACCCAAGAAATAGCTTTAAGGAGCCTCACTTTGTTGTTGATGGTATGAGAGTTAGAATTGTTCACAACCAAACTGGTAGAAATTTGCATTCTCATCAAATTGAAGCACCTGTTACTAAAGGTTCTTGGGAAGTTTCCTGTTACGGTGACGAAACTATTGGTGATGATAAAGATAACTGGGTTGTTGAAATTGCTGATAACTTCGGCGGAGAAGATGCAAACAAGCTCCATCCATTGACCTCTTATATTAGATTCAGACATGAAGTTTTAGGTTGTTACTTGGGTGTCACTGACACAAGCTTGCCAAAATGGGGTTTCAACCAAGGTGAAATTGTTTGTGTTCCAAACCCATTTAAGAGAGATAAGAGAACTTGGTGGAACGTTGAAGACCACACCAACGAAAACTTACCAGATCCTCCTGCTGATTTCACTTTACCAAAGACTAACTTTTTTAAGGACTTTATTCAATTGAACATTGCTATGATGGCTACTAACAATGCCTTGCTACCAGATACAGAAAAGCATGATGCATTGTCTTCTGACTGGTGGCAATGGCCTTCCTTAAATGTTGGTATTAGACTCTGTGGTTGGAGTGATGAAAACTTCAAGTACTTCCTTATTGGATCTCCAGCAACTACTTGGACCTCTACTGTTTCTTTGATTGCTCTTGTCATTTTACTTGTTGTCTACTTGATTAGATGGCAAAGACAAATTGACGATTTAGGTATTGAACATCGTGAACAAGCTCTTGCTGATACTCAATCACCATTGTACAAGCTAATTTATGGTGGGTTATATCCATTCTTTGGTTGGTTTATCCACTTTTTACCATTCGTCGTTATGGGTCGTGTTAAATATGTTCATCATTACATGCCTGCATTGTACTTTGCCATGATGGTTTTCTGCTACATGGTTGATTTAGTTGACACCAAGGTCAATAGAAGAGCATTTTCATTTGTTTTATATGGGTCCCTTTACGCCTTTATTATCGCCACTTTCTACTGGCTTTCCCCAATTGTGGTTGGTATGTGGGGTCCTAACAAGGATTACAGTTATTTGAATCTATTATCCACCTGGAGAATTGCTGATCCATGATTTCTTATTGATTTTTATATCATATCCACATTTTGTATTTAAAGACATACATAGTTTACGTAATCACAAAAGATTTATTTCGCCACTAAAGTTACATACACTTATTTACTCAATATGAACTCCCAAGATTATATAGAGGGATCACTACGGCCTTATGTTGTGCGGTCTGATTTTGATTCTCACTACCCTATCTCCTTTCAGCCAAATATCGGGATTGTAAATAATTCTACGGGACAAAGCATTTCCCAATCGTTACCATATGTACAATCGCAACGAGGAATGACATCTCTAGATTCAAATATCCTTAGCAGAAAAGGAATTGGGTTGGGTGCTTTTTCTTTACCATCAACTACAGCTGATTTTGATAGATCCTTAAATGATATGGACTGGAAAGAATTGTTTGATTGGAATAATTTAAAAGAAGTCTTACTAGGACTGGCAAGGAGGTTCATTCAAGGCTGGATTAAATGTGCTGTTAACCAACCATTTGATATTGTGAAAATGCTTTTGCAAGTAGGGTCATTTAAATCGATTCATAATCCAAAATTAAAAAGAAATTTGAAAGTGAATAAAACCGATAACAATCTTATTGATTCATCAGATTCATCAGATGATGAAAATGAGGGTCTCAATGGTAGAGATACTTATTTTATGAATGTTGATGACAGTCCAAGCAAATTGAGGGAGAGTCGAATTGTGAATAGAAGATTTAGTAGTGCATCTAAGAAAGGCGATAATATGCCATCTAATATGGCCAATGAAGAAATTAACGTTCTCATTGAGCCTACATCATTGAATACATTTGATATGCTTAATGCTCTTTTAGTTAAAGAGGGTCCAAGAGGTATCCTAAAGGCGGTTAACACAACATTTTTAATGAAAACTCTGCATTATACAATTGAAGCATGGGTTTCGGGTTTTATTTCAGGTCTTTTCAATATTCCTGACCCATTATTTGTTGATATAATTCACTCGCCAAATATTAACGTTTCATTAATCTTGAGTGTGGTTAGTAACACTGTGGCAAGTTTACTATTAACGCAGTTGAGTTTAATCAGGACTAAGTTTATCATTACAACAAGTACGAGAGGATGCAGGTCCTTTAGAGATATAATTGCCTCAATGCCAAGATTCCACCTCTTCAAGATACCAAGAGACTTATTATTCCCTGCAATTTTCACTGGATTAGTGAAATCTTTCACATTTCACTACCCTGATTATCTATTAACATCATTCAAGATCAATAAATACAACAATCCTTATTTACATAACTCATTTTCCTTGTTGTTAAGGATGGTGGGTGTTCTTATTAGATTGCCATTTGAAACCTTGTATACTAGGGCGCAAGTTCATTATTTGTTGACTAACAAGGAGGAATTGCCACCAATTATGCGCGTTGAGCCAAGTGACATGTGTGTGGAATTTGGTGGTTATTATGGTTATCTTTCTACAGTTTATTATGTTCTTGTTGGTTCTAAGCCATTAGCTTTTGAGGGTACATCATTAGAAGTTGATCTGGAGAATGAATCTAATAGAGGACTCCAAGCTATTTTTAGAGGTTGGAAAGTGGCATTGATTAGATTGGTCTCCAGCTTCACATTAAGTTTACTTAGAGAGGAACAATACAATATTAGTGAGGAAAAGTTTTAATCTAGTATTTAAAATCTACTTTTCACATCTTGTTTATAAACTAATGCTTTTTTTTACCTTTATAATATCAGCTATAATCAGGTTATTAATCCTTATTCGATAAATTCTTTAAAATTTCACAAAATTCATTGATAACTAAAGATTTGGATTCTTTGGCGTCATCTGTAATCTTTAAATCACCATTTTCCCAACGTTGAACCAACTCATGTAAACCCTTCACCATGTAACTGGTTAAAGTCTTATTCAAAAACTTTCTAACTTCAGATCCATCAATAATTTCCTCTACAGGTCGATTAGATTTCTTTAACATATCTTCTTGTATATCTTGCTTCATATCCGTGTTTGTAGATTTTCCATCTTGAACTATTGTTTGGGGAATTGGCACCGGGGTTGAAGATCCTGAGATAGACTTTGCTTTTTTCAATGGAGGCCCCTCTGTTGGTAGTAAAGTAGTGGGTTCTGACATGATTTTTGAAGGAATCAACTATACAATAAAATATACAACTTTTTTCATAACATTACAGATAAATGTTACGTAATATACAACTTGATTATCAAGAAATAGCCAATTTTAAAGCATTTCTCATTGTTTTCCATAGCTGTCCAATTTCCTTGTCTTTTAAAAAGAGGGACATAGCATTGTCTAAAACAGAGGGGTCTAGATTGGGGAAAGTTTCAGAAATTTCTAATTCTTCAGGATTTAACACAAACCAAACTTCTCTTGAAAAGTCCTCTGGATCTACATTTGTAAAAATAAACTTTATTAAGTTATTACCTTCAACTCTACCACCAGTTTCAATTTTGAGCCCTAAGAGTTGTTCATATTGATAAAGCTTATCTGAAATTATTGTTGATTGACTATTAATTTTCTGTCGTTGTTCGTTAATTTCCTTTAGCACCCTACTTATTTGGCTTCTAATATTGCTTAACTGTGCCTCAAATTCGTTTTTTTGATTAATTAGATTTTCTTGCTGGAGTTTCATCTCCTTGATATTTAATGATGCGGCATCTCGATCTGCAATTTCTTTACTTAATTCGTCCATCAACTGCTGGCGTGAAGCTTGCATATTTTGAATATCAATTAAAAGTTTAGATTCTGTTGCTTTCAGATTGGCTAATTTCTTTTCATATTCAGCACGTTTAACAACAAGTGATTCATGAAGATTACTCACATATGAATTAACAAGCTGCTTCAACCCCTCCATTTCTGGTTTCAGCCCATCTAGGTTTTCAATAGACGCATTCAGCTGTCTTTCTGCATCAGTTTGCATAATGTATTGTCTTTGAAAATGATGGATCAAACAAAACAAACGTTTGTTTACAAGGAATAGATTTTTATCACAGCTTACGTACGCTTACATAAGCGAATCTATGGTGTTGTAGGGAGTGAGCTTTTAATTCACAATCTGATGACTGAGTTCAAATGGAATTGAAATACTCTTTATTACCTTGCCACAACAAGCCATAATTTTAATAGTTTATAATGATGCTCAAAATTACATTGCTATAAAGATCTTGTAAATTTGCTCATGAAAAGTTGCCTCGTTTTCAAGTTATCATCTTCTTTGAATCGATTTTGCCACAACGTTTAGCTGAGTTATTTACAAAGTGTTTTTTGTTTAAACAATATTTATATATTTGCTAATTGAAATATAGCACACTTTCTTTGTCACACATAATTGATATGACTACTTCATTCATGGAATTTCAAAATCTTGCATTCCGGGAGTTATCGACCTCAAACATTGTTCTAATCATTTTTTTAACATTTTTGGCAACAATTCTTTACATTAGTGTTAATGTTAGACCAAGGACAATAAAGAATTTACCCTTGGTTCCATTCAATATACCTTTTTTTCATGGATTATCCTTGATTTTCCCGAGAACAAGAAATTGGGTTGAATCTCCATGTCTTAAATTTAAAGAGTTGGCAAAATTCTATGGTGATGTTTACCAAATTAGAATGGGGAATAAATTGATTGTGGTTGCTAATTCCTATGATTCAATTAAAACCCTTTGGACGGATAGTAGCGTTAAAGGTAATAATTCAAGACCGATCACCCATAGTTTTCATAACGTCCTCTCTAAAGGAATATATACTATTGGAACAACACCACTGGGTGAAGACTATCGCAAAGCCAGGAAGCATGTTAACCAGAAAGTTCTTAGTAAAAGGAGAAATACAGATTACAATTCTAAGGTGGTTAATGAGGTAGCTGATGAAATGATTGAGCGGATATTGAAAAAGTCAAGAAATGAGTCGGTTGTTCATGACGACCTTGTTAGAGAATGCCAATATTTTCATTTGAAAGTTGCGCTTAAAGTTACTTATGCATTTGATGTCAATTATGATGATCCTCAACATATAAACCTAATTGATACAATTATACATATTGAAAACGAAATCACAAAAGTCAGATCTCACGTTCAAAATGTACAAGATTATTTGCATGATTCATTGAGGTGGATTTGGAGTATGTTCAGTGATTACGAAACTAATGCTAAATTTTTATCAGATGCCAGAGAGAAGTATTTGAACTTATTATATGATCATTCACTTAAACTATACTCTAAATTCATAAAAGGCGAGGATGTCAATGAAACTGCCAAGGAAAGTTTAATGTTTGACTACTTTCATAATTCTCAGACCTATATGTCCAAATCTCAGATTACTTCGATTTGTCTTACTATGGTCAGTGCAGGGCTAGATAATGTAGCTTTGAATTTTAAGTATGGGATGTTTCAGTTGGCCAACAATCCCCAAATTTGGGAAGAGGGGTATCAAGAATTAATTCACCAATTTACCACAGAAAGTGATGCCTATGAAAGTTTTTATAAAAATGAGAACTGTGATTACATTGCGGCCATTGTAAGAGAAACATTGAGGATGTTTACTGTCCTTCCGATGTCCCTTCCAAGACAAACGACAGCACCAATTCAATATAAAAATGCAATTATACCCTCACGTTCCATTTTATTTATGAATTGCTGGGCAGGTAACCATGATCTTGCAATATTTGAAAATCCTATGGAATTTATACCAAAAAGGTACTTAGATGATGACGGAAATTTGAACAACTTGAAACATCTATCATATGGTATTGGTTCTCGTATGTGCCTTGGGAGTCAGTTTGCAAACAGGGAATTATACATATTGTTTAGCAAATTTATTCTTAAGTTTAAACCATTGCCCAATCAATATTTGGGATCTACCAATCCACTTGCCATGAACAAATTTCCTGGGTCTTTGGCCATCGAACCTATTGACTTTGTCATTTCAATGAAAACAAGACAATGAGCAAATGAGCATTATTATATATATATTTTTTCCCGTTTAGGGTAAACCTGACAATGTTAAACATTTAATTTGCTCTTTTAACAGGTATCTTCAACTAATTAATCAGAAGGGATGGATCACAGTAACACACACGGAGTAATAAGTCACGGCGGTATGGATCATGGAGACATGCCCATGTGTAAAATGTCAATGACATTGAACGGTTATTATGAAAACCTTTGTGTTTTGACCCCATATTGGATGATCACTACAAAATTACAATTAGTGTTATCAATGCTAGTTTTAATAGCATTTTGCGCCGGTTATGAGGCTTTTAAATCATTTTCAAAGACACTGGAGGCAAGATATACACAAATTATGAACACTGTTGCTATCACCGATAAAGAGAAATCTTCGTTCAAGATGAGATTAAGCGCAGTTTATGCCGTGAGTGTTGCCTATTCATTTATTGTGATGCTTTTATTTATGAGTTTTAACATTTGGATTATGAGTGCCGTTGTTATTGGTGCTGGAACTGGACATTACTTTTTCAATACAAAAGGCGATGGCGCCGCCAATTTGATCTGTCATTAATGATAGTATACATATACATTTTTATAGTTAGGTATAACTAATATTTGATACTCCATGATTGGTTAATAGGAATTGATGGCTTCCTGATAATAAAAACAGTCCCATTTGAATTAATATCTGCTTCATAATTATTGTTAACTATAGCAGAATTTAATGCAGTATGTTTAGATCCAACAAGAACTATTTTATTGATTGTGACCTTTTCAAGGGAGGCAACAAATCCATGATCATTTGTGTGTTTCATTATACCATTCAATGTTCTCAATTCATCATCCGCTTCAAATTCAACGTGTAACCAATCGTTATTCAAGTAACCAAATGTTTGACCATCGTCAACATAAAGATCCCCCCATGCTTTACCATCTGCATCTAAGAAAACATAGAGAGTATATGGATCATACTTCATCAATTTACTCGAACGTCTGGACCTGTCCTTTGTTGATAATATGGTACCTGATTTAGCAAACAGCGGAATGTCCTTCAATCCAACTTCAATATCAACCATTTGACAACTGTCATATTTAATTTCAAAGTTGAAGAAGTCATAGTATACTGACCCATCACATGGGAAATAAACACTAACAGATTCAGCATTCTCATCAGTGACAGGTCTAACTAATAGATTACCAAGATAAAATTCATTGTCAATATCGTAAACATGTGGATCATTTGGTGCATGCCAAACCAGTGGTGTAATGATTGGTGTTCCCCTTTGACTGCTTTTCCAAAATTCAGTATATGTTAAACTTAACAATCTATATCTTAATTTAATAGCATCTACTATAATTGGTTTGTATTCATCACCAGCAAGCCATGGCTCTCTTCTAGCAGAATCAATATGTGCATGTGCTCTAAAAAATGGGTACCAAATTCCAGTTTGGTACCATCTTGTTAATAGTTCATTACTTGGGTTTCCAAAGAAACCACCAACATCAGCACCAGCAAATGGGAACCCCATAACATTCATAGTCAAAATCATTGGGATAGATTCCTTTAAATATTCCCATTTGGCCATATTGTCTCCAGTCCACATAGCAGATGTTCTTTGTGATCCTGAAAAGAAGGATCTAGATAAAATAAAAGGTCTTTGATTGGTATTTCTTTCCAGAAGGGCATTATATGTTGCCTCATGGAATGTCAAACCATAAAGATTGTGTATAGATCTGTGTTCCCAATAGCCGTGATGAATCAAATCCTTTGGAGCAGTTGTTTCAGGTCCGTTGAAAATAGATGGTTCATTCATATCATTCCATAAGTGACCATTTGTTGAATATCCTAACAGTTGGGAACCATTAACATGTTGCAAAGACCAAAAATCTTGTGCTTGTGGATTCAATGTGTCTATCCAAACAGATTTACCAGGCCAACAATGCCCATGGTAAGTATCAGGATTGTCAGAATTTTTGATCCCAATTCCCCTTTTGATAACTTCATCTGAGATAGGATAATCTGATTTCAAATGAGGATCAACAATCATCACCAAATGTCTACCCGTTTGATCTAGTTTAGACATCATGGTATCAGGATCTGGAAATTGCTTTGAATTCCAAGTGAAATATTTCTTTTCATCTGTATATTCAATATCTAACCATAGGGTATCATAAGGAATGTCATGCTCATCAAATTTGGCATGAACATCTAAAACATCATATTCATCATTATAATTCCATCTGCATTGATGATAACCTAAGGAGAACAGATTAGGTAAAACTGAGAAACCTGTTAATAACCCATATGAAGTATTTATTTCTTGACTAGTTTTCTTAACCATCAAAATAATGTCAATAATACCATTTTCTGAAATCCAGTGTGTATCAACAAATGATTGGTTCTTTTCAATTGACCTTTCGTCATTACTGACAATAGTTTTTTTAATATCAATATATGTATCAGCAGCATTTATCCAAAATACACCAACACTAGCTTCACTATTGACTCCAATTATGAAGGGGATAGATCCATACATGGGGAATTTACTTTGAGTTTCATATTCAAAGATATCCACATTGAATAATCTATATGGTTCACCATCAGTTGTATCCTTTAATGAAAATGAATCAGCATGTTCAGGAATACCATAAACACTACTATAATTGAAGAATGTGACATCAAGAGCAACAGATTCAGGACCTAATGGGACTTTATCACCTTTAGAATCTGCAAAGTCATCATTATAAGCATTAAATCTCGATTCTTCTGGCAAAACGTCATTGGATTCAACATCATCTTCACTTTGTTTGCTTCTATAATGTTCTAAATTTAAAAAGTTTCTGTTATTTAAAATCAATTGGGTTTCATTATTATATACAATTGTCACTTTTAATGGATATAATGATATAATAGCTTCATATTCCATATTTGGTCCATATGATAATTTAATGTCGTTCTCAGATAATAGATATTTGAAATCTCTTTCAATGGGAGCCTGCTGAAATGCCCATTGTGCTGCTTCATTGTATCTTTGATGATTAACCTTGATATTATCTGGTATTGTTCTATCAATTTCATCTAATCTTAATCTAAAATCGTAATCACCTATTATATTGACATCTAATTTCAATTTGACATAGGATCCATCATTCAATTGCTTTAATACCACTGCATCTAAATGATTATTATTTTCAAAATGAATAGTTTCTAAATCTATTGAATATCTAGGTTGATATTGGGATCCTAATCGTTCTATTTCCTTCCCATAATGACGATTTCTTTGACAAAATCCATTCTGTTCACATTTTTTAAACAAATAGTCCTTTACAGAAACTACTTGCAGTATCCAAAATGCCCAAACCAGCCAATTAGATAGCATTATATTGGGATTTATTCAAAAAAGGAAGGCGCATTCCCTTTTGCAAGGGTGAAAATCTCAAATCCCATATATTTAGATCTTTTTTTAATTTCCATTTACTTTTTTATTTTTTTGGCGTCTTTGCCTTTGTTTACATTAACATTAAATCACCAAATGCCAGGTGAAATTTTGACATTACAGGTTGGTATGTTGTTCCAGATGAATTTTAATTTTAATTTGATACTAACAAATTTTTTTATAGGTCAATGTGGTAATCAGGTGGGTGATAAATTTTGGAATCAACTTTGTTTTGAACACGGGATTGAAAGTAACGGATCAAATAGTTTAGATGGTTCTGAATTGAGAAAAGATCGACCAGATGTGTTTTTTCAAAGAAATAGTAATAACCATTTTAGTCCCAGAGCTATTTTAGTGGATATGGAACCTCGAGTCATCAATTCAATTGTTAACAATAATAATAATTTATTTAATCCTAGGAACGTGTATGTTAGTGAAGATGGGGGAGGAGCTGCAAACCAATGGGTTGAGGGGTATTTGCATGGGAAGAAGAACATTAATACTATTATTGATATGGTTGATAGAGAATTAGATAATTGTGATAATTTAGAAGCATTCCAATTGATTCATTCAGTTGCTGGGGGTACAGGATCAGGTTTTGGTTCTTATTTACTTGAAGAACTGAGTGATAGGTATACTAAAAAAATGATTCAAACATATTCGGTATTTGGAGCTTCTGAAGTTGTTGTTCAGCCATATAACACTGTGTTAACATTAAAGAGATTAATTCAAAATTCAGATGCAAATATTGTCTTTGATAATCATTCTCTATTACAAATTGCTTCTAAAAACCTGAATGTGAAGAGTCCATCATATGAAGATATTAATAAACTTATTTCAACAGTGATGTCAGCATCAACTAATACCCTTAGATTCCCCTCATATTCTTATAATTCATTGATTAGTATTATGTCAACGTTAATACCCACCCCGGATCTGCACTTTTTGATTCCCAGTTATACTCCATTTACCACAGAATATGTGAATCAAGCTGCATTGGATGTGAGAAGGAGTACTGCTTATGATGTTATCTTAGAGTTAATTGATCCAAGATTGCAGATGGCTTCGTATGTTGAGGCTAAACAGGAATCTAAAATATTATCAATGATTGATATTGTGATTAATCCTCAAAGAGGTAATAATGCAAGGCAAGGTGAAGGCGACCTGTTCCAAAGGGCCTTATTGAAAGCACGATCTAGATTGGACTTTGCTCCATGGACCACTTCTATGATTCATTTAGCTATGGGACAAAGATCACCATACGTTCATAATAGTGAAGAAGATGTTGTTAGTGGTCTTCAATTAACAAACTCTACATCTATTTTAACCCTTTTGAAAAAGGTTGTTACCCAATATGATCAATTGATGCATAGAAGTGCCTTCTTAAACAATTATCAAAAATCAGATTACGATCAAGAGTGTGGTGATATTATGCATGAATTTAATGAAAGTAGAGAACTGGTAGCTTCTTTAATATCAGAATATGAATTATCAGAAACAATGTCTTATATAGAAGATGATCATTACGAAGATGATATCCAAGATGTGGAAATGATTTGAACTTAGTGGTAACTGCAATAATTATAATCGAGAAGGTTTAAGCGATCTCGGTTTGGATAACGGCGCCCTGAAAAAAAAAAAGTGAGAGATAAAAAAAATTTAGCGCTGTGATGCAAATCTCAGATCCGCAATCTGTGTTTTCTTTTTAAACGAGAGACCTTTAATGGAAGTTGTTCCAACTGACATTGTTTTAGAAAAGGGGAAGAATGACACTCCCATTCAATTAGTTGAAGAAATTGAAGAGTGCGAGAAAAATGAATTACAATATCCAGAGGGAGGTCAAAAGGCTTGGCTGACAGTTTTTGGTGGGTTTATTGGTTTACTTTGTGCTTTTGGGTTGATCAACACCATGGGTGCTATTGAATCTTATGTTACACAACATATTTTAACAGATGTGAATAATGTTGCGATTTCTATGGTGTTTTCCGTCTTTGTGTTTTTAATTATGTCAATTATGATGATATCGGGTATTTTATTTGATATTTATGGTTACAAACAATTATGTATTGTTGGGACCATATTTTTAGCGGGTGGATTGTTTGCCACAGGATCATGTACGGAACTATGGCAATTTTTTTTAGCATTTAGTGTTTGTTGTGGTATTGGATGCGCTTTGTTAACGACTCCATTAATAACAGCGGCGGGCCACTTTTTCAATGAAAAGAGGGGGTTGGCAATGTCCCTATTGATGCCTGGAGCTTCACTGGGGGGCGTCTTATGGCCCTTAGCATGTAGATCACTTTTTGTTAAGGTTGGGTTTCCATGGACTATGAGAATTTTAGGGTTCATCTTTTTAGGAATATTATCATTAGCTTCCTTCCTATTAAGTGATAGACACCAAGAGATTCAAGCTTTAAAGATTCTAAATGAGGGAAAGAATGCTGTTGATCAAAATATTCTGCAACAGATTCGGTCATTGATTGATTTATCAGTTATGAAGGATATCACCTTTTTATGGGTTAGTGTTGCAATTTGTATGATTGAATTTGCATTAATTTTAGCTACAACATACATTCCAAGTTATGCAATTGCACAGGGGTTTACAGAAAGTCAATCTTTATTGGCACTTACAATTACTAATGCTAGTGGTGTTGTTGGACGGTTAATACCTGCTATTTTATCTGATATTTATGGACCTTTTAATATGGGTGTTATTATGTCTGCTATTATGATGCTTTCGATATTTATCATTTGGTTACCATTTGGATCTAGTTGGGGGGCATTTTTGGCCTTTTGTGTTATCTTTGGATTTGCAATGGCTGGTACTCTTTCAATTACACCATTATGCACAGCAGCAATTTCTGAACCAAGGGAATTTGGTAAAAGGTATGGTACAGCGTATTTTTTTGTTTCATTTATTAATTTAATTGCATTGCCTCTTGGTATGACATTAACTACTACTAAGTTGGGGTATTCTGGAATGGTTATCTTTTGTGGTTGCACAACTTTTATTTCTACTTTAGCATACATTGTTTGTAGATATAGAGTTGGGAATGGATGGAATTTTAAAGAGAAAGTTTGAAATTTATATACAAATATGTAATGAATCTACAAACAAGCAGATCCAAAATTACATACACATTATTATCTAGTAAAAGGGGAATTAAATTAGTTTAATATCAGATCGATTTCATCATCATGAGCAGCCGCACGTCGCGCATTCCCCAATTGAGCTCAGATAGGGATTAAAGAGATTGAGAGCTCTCCTGTACCTTTAGTTTCTTCCAGCCTCTCCTCTAGCGTCCTCCCCCTTTTCCTTCATGGGATTGAATAAGGTCGAAGATACGCTTGAACATACAGAGTCAAGTGTAATTGTTTCATCACCATATTATGATGATACAGTAGGATTAGAAAAAATTTCCCTATTAGATGAAAAGGCCATTGAATATCCAGAGGGTGGTACAAGAGCATATTTAACATTAATGGCATCCTTTTTAGGATTATGTGCATCTTTTGGTATTTGGAATTCACTTGGTGCAATTGAATCATATGTTTCAGCCAATATTTTACAAGATTACCCCAATCAAATAGCAGTTTCAATGATATTTTCATTGTTTTCATTTATTGCAATGTTTGGTAGTATGTTTTCAGGTATTTTACTTGATAATTATGGGGCCAAAATTGTTTGTATTATTGGTTCTATTTTCATTGTGGGGGGGTTAATGGGTACAGGTAGTTGTACTGAATTATATCAATTTATTTTAGCATTTGGGATTTGTTGTGGTTGGGGGGTTGCAATGTTAATGTCACCATTAGTTAATTGTGTTGGCCATTTTTTCAATAAAAAGAGGGGGATGGCATTGGCTATTTGTATGCCAGGAGCATCAGTCGGAGGTGTTATTTGGCCTCAAGTTTGTAGAAAACTATATGTGGAAATTGGCTTCCCATGGACAATGAGAGTTTTAGGATTTTGTATGGCGGGGTTATTAACAATTTCATGTATATTTATAAGTGATAGACATAATGAAATGAAACCAGATGGTATGAAGAATTATACAACTTGGCAAAAGTTTCTTCAATTTGTTGATTTTAGTTGTATTAAAGATAAAACATTTATGATTTTAACAGTTGCATTATTTATGAATGAATTTTCATTAATATTAACATCGACTTATATACCAAGTTATGCATTATCAAAGGCCTTTTCTGAATCAATCTCACTTACTGCATTAACAGTTTATAATGCAAGTGGGATTCTTGGTAGAATTATACCAACTTACTTTGCTGATAAATATGGGAACTTTAGAATGATTTTATTAATGTCTGGATTAATGACGTTTTCGATTCTTGTTATTTGGTTACCATTTGGTAAATATTTACCAGCCTTTATGATTTTTAATATTTGTTTTGGATTTGGTGTTGCTGGTACATTAGCATTAACACCAATGTGTACTGCAGCAATTTCCGAGCCAAAGGAATTCGGAAAGAGGTATGGTACAGCTTATTTATTTGTTTCATGTTGTAATTTGATTTCCTTACCAGTGGGACGAGCAATTACTCAAACAAAGGGTGGATATGATGCTATGGTTGGATTTTCCGGTGGTACATGTTCATTAGGAACGATTTTCTTTATTTTGATGGCTATTCAATATAAAAAGCATTTCCAAAAGCAGGAGTGAATTGATTACTAGGTTATCCATTTATTTATCCATCTATTTATCTACTTCTTTATTATAACTATGTTTTTTTTTAAATTGCCAATTGGCCTTTCTTTGTTGCTGAGCATATCTAAAATTCCGAAATCGGAAGATTTTTTTTTGTTTTTTTTTTTTTTTTGCTTACTGAAATTTTTTTTATTTCAATTTTTTTTTTTTTCTCTTTCTTTTCTGTTTTGAGTGTGGTTTTTTTTTGGTTGGTTAACATTTTCAACTTTTTAACTTAACAACAATCAATTGTTTAACGAATAATGTGGAAGGCACTTCAATCCGGACTTTCTGCCATCGCTGGTACTGTTGAACCAGAATATGGACCAGATGCAATTCATCCAGTAGCAAATACCTTTAGAACAACAACAGCAGAAGATTTATGTTTTACGGCCCCCCCTCACACCAATGTTGAAACTATGGTGTTTTACTTTTCAACAGATACTCATGCGGGATTTTTCCAAATTCTTCATTCTAATGTTATGGGACTTCAAGTTACGGCTCATATGAATTTCAAAATCTTTGATTTAAATAAGGAAACAGGGTTAGCAGGTGATGAAATGATTTGGAAATCAATTAAATTAGAAGATTTTGAAATTGTTAATGGTCATGATTTTAAAGCACAAAATCTGATTGTTGAATTACAAAATGATAATTCTTATTATATTAAATGTTCAGTTGAACCAGAATCTAATATTGAACTTAGATATACTAAAGTTGGTGATGGTGTAATTTTTGGTGATAATGGTACCACTCTTTATGGTGAAGATATTAATGAACCATGGGGTTGTATGAGACATGTATTTTGGCCAAGATGTACAATAGAGGGTAATATTGATCTTTTGAAACCAACAACTAATGAAGAATCTGAAAATGATGATGAAATCATTTATAAAAGTGATCGTAAAATTGAAATTAATGGATTAGGTATGTATGTTATGGCACTGCAGGGTATGAAACCACATCATGCTGCTGCTACTTGGGATTTCCTTAATTATCAATCTGTTAATTATAGTGCAGTTATTATGGAATTTACTACTCCACCTTCATATGGTACAACAAAGGTTTCAGTGGGGATGGTTGTTAATTCAAATGGTGAAATCATTATTGCAACTAGGGATATTGATACTAAACATTTACAAAATGAACATGATGAAATTTCTGGGTGGGAAATTCCAAAGGCTATTTCATATGATTTCGGTAATGGTAAAGTTCAAATTAATGGTGAACTGAATAATTTAATTGAAAGAGTTGATGTTATGGCTGAGATTCCTCAATTTGTTAAAAATATTGCCTTTGTTGCTTCCGGTAGTAAGCCATATATTTACCAGTTTGGGAACTGGTTTGAACTTGAAGAGGGTTCTAATAAGGAAACTGGTTGGGCTTATTCCGAATCTACCTTCATTAGTGCCATTTAATTTAATTTAATTTAATTTAATTTCAATTGTTCAATTCAAATTTTCAATTTAAAATTTGAAAATGTTCAAAAAAAAAAAAAGAAAATAAATAAATAAATAAATAGGGAATATAAGGGGTCTTTATCATAGATTAATTATATATAAACATAATGATAATTTTCATTTTCAATTTTGCAGTTTAGTTTAATTTTAATTTTGTTGTTTCTTAAATTGATAGTCAATCAATAAATCAATGATGTAATGAATGGGGGTCCTTTTTTATTTAATATTTTTTTTTCCTTTGTTAAGCGAGCCTTCCATCCTTATCAATTAAATTATCTAATCGATAGTAAATGATGAATCAACAGAAACAAATGTCATATTTAGTGGTTCAAAGACCACAGAATAATTCTTTAGAATCATATTCACCAACTGTACTGTCTGAGGAGATTTCAAATGTATCTGAATGGGCCATTTTCCAACAAATTAGAACCCCCACTGATGTGTTATCAACGGAATCTTCGAACGAAGACAATGGAGATGACGATTTAATAGATGCGATGTTTATGAGCCAAAGTGTTCTGCGTGTAGAACAATGGCTTCTAATGACTCGAATGGGGTTTAATAGGGTGTCATCTTCAACTAAAACCGCTAAACCTGAGAACCCCACCAGCACCACCGCCATTAACACGTTAAATGGCATTCGATTGGCTCAAAGGCTATTGAATAGTTTAGGTGGTCGTAAGGGGTTGATTAAAGGATGTAATTATCAATATAGAAATGGGGGGTATTTAAATAGACCCCAACTTTCAAATGAAAATGAGGGTGGAACACAAATAAAGAAGGAGGGAGCTTTAATGACGAACCCTGAGTTAGATGGGGTATTGCCACTTTCCTGGAGAAGAATCTTGAGTCCTGTTGAGATTGAAGTGGGACTTGGGGATTTACCAAGAAGAAATTTGAACATTTCAGGAAATTATTGGGATTCAGAAGAGGGATCAGGCTTCAGTTGGGTACTTTGAATGAATTTGCTATTTGATGTATGTATGTATGTATTTATGTACTTATTTATATTATTTTTTATTGTGTTTTTTATATATTTCGACTTTAAAGGATTAAGAAAATACATTTGTAAAAAAAAAAGGGCACCAAGAGTAACAACAAGAACAAGAACAAAATAAAACACAAAACAGAGAACAAAGAAAGGAAAACCAAAATGAGGAGGGAAAATGTTGAAGAGAATAGTAATATATGTGTTTGAGAATGAATTGAATAAATTAATTAATATAAAGATGAAAAACAATCATTTATTTTTTTTTTGCATTTATTTATTTGTTTATTTTGTGCATCTTTGAATCCATTTGAACCCATTTCTTTTTGTCTCATTGGTTTCATTTAAGTTGAGTTGAGTTGATTTTGTTTAATTTAATTTAAATTCCCTTCACTTCACTTCATTTCTTTTCTTAATTAATTAATTTAAAAAAATCATTCATCTTCTTCATGATTCTCTTCATAAATGGCATCATTATTTGCTTCATCATAACTATGTTCAAATTCATCATCATCATCATCATCATCATAATCATCTTCTTCACCGCCTTCATCATCATCATCATCATCACCCTCTTCATCAAAATCACCCTCACTTTCATCAAACACCAGTGAAGCATCAAAATATAAACTTGGATTCAATGCTGATATATCACAACTCTTTGCTTCACCATCTAAAAGTAATTCTGAAATTAATAATCCAGTTGCAGGAGCATTATTAATCCCCCAACATGAATGGCCAGATGCTAAATATAAATTAGAAACATTAGTTTCACCAATTAAAGGACCTGATGATGAAGGTATATCTAAAATAGGTAAATAACATGCTTGCTTTTTCAAAACTTTACCTCTTGCTAAATTTGGAGATAATTTTGAAACATATTTAAATAATTCTTCACATTTTTCACTAACAACTTCAACATCATCAGTTGTTTCAGGTATTAAAACAGATGAATCACCCTCACCACAAACATAAACTTCATCCTTTCTAGCATAAATTTCAGGTGAAACAAATTTTGATCTATTCAATTTAAGTTCAGTAAAAACTGCATAAGGAGAAATTTCTTTAACATTTTCAGGTTCAATAATAATTGAATGAGCTCTAAGACCAGAAATTGGACAATCTGGTAAAATCTTTGAAGTCCATGGGCCAATTGCCATTATAACTTCATTACCAAGTAATTCAATTTTTTGATCAATTGAACCATCATATTCAGCTTTGGCACTTGAAGGATGATAAATAATACCTGTACATTCACCCTCTTCATTAATAATGATATCATCAACTTTACCAACAATTAAATCAACACAACCTGTTGATAAACATTGTTTTAAAATAAATGTAGTAAATTGATAAGGATGAACTTGAGCAGTTGTTGATTCATTACCTAATTGAGACCAATCATTAATAACTCTATTATCAATCCATGAAAGATTTTTGGGTAGATGAGATGATAACTTTTCTGTTGAATTTGAATTATTTGATTCAATTTCAATTGAATTTTTCTTAATTGTTGTTGCTCTTGACATTGGTTTTGAACCTAAATCTAATCCTTGTGATTCATTTTTCCTTTTATTGGTGCTGCTGCTGTTATTAATGATTTTATTAAATTTATTATCATTATTAGAATTTATTCTTTGATCAGAAATGTCTCCCTCAACTGAAACTGTTGTAAGTCTTCTATACCCCCATTCCTTTTCTCCATTATATTCATTAGCTAAATCTTGATGTAATTGGAATGATAAAGGAACAATTTGTTGAGGGAATGCCCAAAGTGCTAATAATCCTCCTGCTTTACCACTGGCGCCACCTGCAACTCTCTTTGATTCAATAATTGTTATATGATGTTTATCCTTATTAAATTTTGGATGTTTAATAAGATAATAAGCAATACAAACACCAACAATCCCAGCACCAACAATAATGAAATGATGCTTCCCCTCGTTATCTTTATGATCCATAGAGTTTGATTTGTCCTTTGTTAAATAAGGTGGGCCCATATGACAAAAGTTATGGAAAGAGGGAAAAAAAAAAAAAACGCGAGAGAAAGAAGCCAAAAGCAGAATCAAAAGCAGAAGCTGAAGCAAAAGCAGGGAGAATAAGATTAATCAATTTCTATAGAAGGGAATGGGTTTAGGCTTGGGGTTTGAAGTTAAGTAGCCCATATGGAGAAGATTGTGAATAATATAATAAAGACATTCCGGTCTCCCCCAATTGGTTTTTCTCTGCTTAAAAAAAAGACGCCATTTTATGATGGGGAATGGAAACCCGGGTGCTCAGGAAAGGAGGAACTCCGACTTTGAGAGTGAAATTGCTTATTATACAGATCAATAGAGTGGTTACTTTCACTTTAGCATCAAAGCTAAAGACAAGGTCAAAGAACAAAGCAAAGAATGACAACAAACAAACAAAGAAACAAAGAAACAAAAACAAACCATATTAATCTTTTTAATTTTTTTTTGGTTTTTCTTTGATTTTCATTTCAATTGCCTTTGTTCTTGTTTTATTAATCAAGTTCAAATCAACAAGAGAGGTGCTACACTAAATGGATGCAACCAAACATTTATTACGTCGAGCAGTGTATTTATTTTACCCTCCACCTGCAGCAGTGATTTTAGAAACATTGATTCATCATGGAGTGTTATTTGAAGATGATCTAGTTAAATTATGTCAATTACATCGAAAGGTTTTACGTGCACATGCAGCTAATTTGCTTCATGATAAACTGATAACAGCCCATTTTCAAAAGGAGGATTATCAGGGTCGATTGTTTTCTCGAACTTATTATTATATTCATTTTATTGAAGCAATTGATGCAATTAAATGGAAGGTTCATTGTATTGTTAAACAAATGAAGGAGGATATTGGTGCACTTTCAGAACCACAGGGTTATGTTTGTCCCACTTGTAATCAAAAATATACATTATTAGATGCAGCTTCATTACTGTCAGATGATGGATTACAATTTGAATGTTCTCTTTGTGGTGATGGATTAGTTGATGATGATATTTCACAAGAACAACGAAAGGGTCAAGAAAAACTGGAAAAGTTGATGGCTCTTTTAGAACCAATCATTAAATATTTAAAGGATATTGATGATGATGTTATTGAAGATAATAATTTTGAATCATCATTAATTAAAGCAATTCCAGCATTTGCCAATTCATTGGCTTCTTATTCATTAGTTTCAGCACAACAAGCAGGTGCCACTGGTAATAAGAATGGTAAGGATCAACAACAAAACAATAATAATTCATATTATGCACCTTCTGGTCCTCCAATTCATAAGAATAGTAATGCAGATGCTGTTGAAGCTGCAAAGAGGGGGGATGCCACTATTCATGTTTCCATTACTGCTGATGATGAAGATTTGAAGAGAGAAAGAGCAAAGAGGGAACAACGTAACGAAAAACTGAGACAAAATGCTTTACCTTCATGGCATCAATCAAGTACAGTTGGTGAGAAGGAATTGGGTAGATTGGATGGTGAAGAAGAGCGGGGAGTGGGAGCGGGAGCGGGAGCAGGAGCAGGAGCAGAGGAAGACAATGATCAATATGCCATTGCAATCAAAAAGGAAAATGCCAATTCTAATGCCAATGCCAATGACACTCATCTACATTCAACAACAGAAACAGCAGGAAATAACAATAATAACACTATCATTGATGAAAATACCAATTCATCAACATCATTTAATATTAAAACCAATGATGATGTTAATGCAGAAGAAATGAATGCGCTTTCTGCATATTATGAACAACTCAAGCAAAGACAAGAAAAGGAAGACGCTGAAGATGAAGAAATGTGGGATATGGATGAATGGCAGGGTTCAAATGACACCAATTCAACATCTCCAATTGAATCCAGAGACACTAGTAATACCAATGACAAACAAGACTCAAATATTGGCGCTAATAATAATACAACCCCAACCCCAACCCCCCCACATGATAATAAAAGTACTGAAGTTAATAACGAGGATCTCGAGGATGATGATCTTGATGAAGACGATATTGATTTGGATATGTTTGATTAAAATTAAAATTATACAGTGAAAAGAAAAAAACAACACACACACACACACACACACACACTAGTTAATTCAAAACAAGATTCCCTCTTTTATATAAATGCCTAATACACCCCCTGCCTCGCTGCTCTTCAAATGTAGTATTTATTCAAAAACAATTTTTTTACCTTGTTTTTTAGTTTCTTTGCCTTGTTCTTGTTCTTGGTTCTGTTCTGTAGATCCAACGGATGCTGACAATTCAGTGGTTTGTGGCTCCTCAATTAATGGCGGTAACCCCTTCAAGTTACGTTGAAGTCTATTCAATTGTGCAATAACAGTTGGATTGAGATCTGTGGTGTTAGATTCAAATTCATCAATATATGACACGATGGTTTCATTTTGATTGAAAGTTTTGCTGGATAATACACGGAAAGCAGTGGTTTTATGAACATCATCTCCTCGAAGAAGTTTACGGACTTGGAATGACATGTTTTGTATATTAAACTTGTAAAGAAAAGGAATCTGAAAAAAAAAAAAAAATATCAAATGAAACAAAAAAAAAAAAAAAAAAAGGCAATTCAAGTTTAAGAAACAACTTTTGCTCATAGCAAAGACAACTGATCAACACATTAATGTGTCTATCTACCTAAACATTGGAATGAGTAATTTAATCTTTGGAATAAATTAGAGAGAGAGGAACAAAGAAGGAGCACAAAACAATAGTAGTAAGCTTAGATCCTTTAAGAAACAATCATACTATCCACTCCTTCATTAAATTTCACTTTGTTTTAAAAGTATAAAAGCTTCAGTGTATCTAATATTAAGAACTATATTTACAAGACGTCTGACCGTCCAGCCAGCCAGCCATATTTTCCCTTTTCAATCGAGGATTCAATGAGTCAAGAACCACCTGCCCTTTTCAAATCTTCTCTTCAACACTTGTCTACCACTTCTTGATTTAGCTCTAGCTAAGAATCCAAGTCTTCTCTTTCTCTTTAATGTGTTTGGTTGGTAAGTGTCACCTCTGTTCCCACCTCTGGACCCCCATCTGACTCCAAAAAGAGGAACCATGAAGTTTGACGCAGCAGTAGCAGTAGCAGCAGCATAGGACGTGGACGTGGCGCCTGTGAGTGTTGATCTCAAAACGCTTGTGAAGCCTGTCAAACCACCAATCATTTCAACTTGATGTCTATTAGAAGGAAAGAATTCCAATTTGAAGACGAAGAGAAAGATTTTTTTTTTAATTTTCCATCAATAAGCTCCTTTTTTTTTTTTTATTTGTTTTGGCTTTGTATGGGAGGGAAAAGGAGCCATTCCAAGTGAATCGTGTTATAAACGTGTATTTATATATCTTTCTTTCACTTTTAAAAGATGTTAATGGCCTTGTTTATAACATCCCTTTTAATAGCCATTTTGGCCTTTTTAGCAGGCTTACCACCTTTACTTATTCAAAATTCTTATCAGGGACTTTTGAAGCAAATTTCTACTTCAATTGCAGGTGTATTATTATCCACAGCATTATTGCTGATCTTACCAGAGGCAATGGAACATAATAGTTTGAATAATGGATTAGTGGGGGGTATGCTTCTTTTGGGGTTCTTAACCTTGTATTCAATGGACAATTTATCAAAGCAATGGTTAAGATCAAATAGTAATTGTACACCATGGATTGGGAATGACGAAAATGATTATAGTAATGATGAATTAAACAATGTGAGAAGTTTATTGGTTTCAGTTTTAATGAATTCCACAACAATGGGGTTGTTACTTCACTGTTTATCAGATGGGGTACTGTTAACAACGTCGTTAATGACATCGACACCGACATCGGAATCAAATTCAAATGTTTCTCAAATACCTGGATTGTTTATGATCATTGCAATCTTTATCCATAAATTACCAGCAGCATTCTCTTTAACATCATTATTAATAAATCAAGGTTTATCGAATTATTTAGTTTTAATTCATTTAAGTTTATTTGCAATTGCTGCACCTATTGGTGCATGGATTACATATCTATTATTATCAATATCAACGTTCAATCAAAGTAATAATGAATCAATCACTCAATCTTTATTATTATTCAGTGCAGGATCATTCCTTTATGTGTCATTCCATACCTTACAAAAGAACCATGATGATCCAAATTCTCTTTGGTGGACCCTTTGTGGTTGTTTATTACCATTTATCGCATTACCGTTTAATGAATGATTGGCCGCTATTGTCAACATTTATTTATTTAACTCCTATTAACAGATTTACGATTCAGCCAGTTTGTTTTAAAATTTTGTAATCCTGTGTCTAATTTCCTTGATTTCAATGAATTCTTTATAATTTTTTGAACTTTAATACCACCATCGACCTTTTTAATATTGGTTCTTAATGCTCTTAAATTTTTCAACTTGGCTTGTTTAATATCCTTTAAATTTAAAACTTTTTCTAATTTTTGCTCCTCTTGATTAAAAATCACCTTTGTTGGCTTAATTTGTTCAACATTTTCTAAAAGTTCCATTGGTAATTCATCTGGAATTTGTTCTTCTTCTTCTTCAACAATTTCTATTAATTTTTTCTTTTCCCTTTCGATCTTTTCCAACTCTCGACGTTGTTGAATATTACGACGTTGTTCCTTTTCTTTGGTTCTTTGTTCTTTTAAAATCCGGTGTTGTTCTTCTTTTTGTTTCAACTGCACCTTTTTACTAACACTCACAGATTGCTCCTCTGGTGCTTCGTCATCACTTGAACTCCATTCTTCATTATATGCCATCTTTCTATTTAAATGTACAAGAAAAGAAGTGAAAAAGAAATGGCAGAGAAGCAGGGCCATCAAAAAATTTTTTTTTTTTTTTTTTTTTCTTCTCTTTTAAACTTAAACTTACAAGCGAGGCAGATAGATAAAGTGTATTTAAATAAAGTATAATATGAAATGAAGGGAATTCATTACCTAAATAACACTGTAGCCACCATCGATAACAATGTTGGTCCCCGTTGTAAACGTAGAGGCATCGCTCGCAAGATATATATAAGCTCCAACCAACTCCTCTGGTTTGGCCATTCTACTCAGTGGTGTTTTCGAAACCCATTCATTAACCAGTTGCGGATTTATTGATTGTGTCAGCCTTGTCTTTATATACCCCGGACTGATACTGTTAACACGTACATTGAAGGGGGCCCATTCAACAGCAAGCGATTTCCCCAAATGAATGATGGCTGCCTTTGCTGCATTATAAGCTGATTGTTCTTGTGGAGTATTAATAATAATCCCAGACATTGAGCCAGTTAAAATTAAATTACCAAATCCTTGTCTTTTAAATATGACTCCAATATGTGCACAACAATAATAAATTGAAGATAAATCTAAATTCATAAATTTATTATAATTATTAACTAATTCTTCATTACTTTCAAAATTAGTTATTGATCCATGACTCCATGCAACCCCTGCATTTGCAACAAATATATCAATTCTTTCATATTTATTCACGATCTCAATGATCAATTGTTCAATTGAATCAGCATCACTCAAATCACATTTCATCGCTTCAATCTCAACACTATATTTCAATTTCAATGATTCCACTTTATCTTTAATATCAGTTGAATTATAAACCATTATTAAATCACTCCCATGTGCAGCAAATGCTTCACTTACAGCCAATCCAATACCAGACGAGGCCCCCGTAACAACACTTAGTTTACCATTTAAAGAAAACAGACTTTGCATATTCATTTAAATAACACAAATTAACACAAAATAGATAAATGCTTTTTATTATTAAGGTTTTCAAAAATAAATGAGATGGGGTCCCTCTTTTATGCAGCAATACACGGTCCCCTTTTCTATCAATCTTTATTATTACATCATCTTTGCGGTTTGAGTTGTCCCTATCATTGGGGAAAGGTCCCTATGACGTATTTTATTTATTTATTATCCCCGTTTTATTTTTATTTTTATTTTAAATGAAATCTCCATCCCAATTTGATTCATTGACTTTATACCCAAAAGTTTGTCCCATTTCCTTTGCGCCTTCAAACATATTATTAATTTCAACGTTAACGTTAACGTTATTATTCCCAGAACCTTCATTGGAATCGATTAAATCATCTCCTGATTTGTTAATCTCCACTTCTCCACTAGCAATTCTTTCCATCAACCCCATAAATTTGCTACCACGAAACTTATCACTAGTAGAACGTGAAACTGAAGGTGGCGCATTATTCATCATATTGAAAACAGATTTTGCTATATTTGCAAATTGGGATTGATCCTCCTCTTCAACAACTTCTCCCTCATCTTCTTCTTGCTGATGTAATAAATCTTGCTCAACTTCAATAAATGCCTTATCAAATGATTGTGACATGCCCTGTAAATCAGTTGCAGATTTAAATGACCCCAATGATGAAGCTTGTAAATTAGGTGCACCCATAATAGACAAAGGCTGTAAGTTGCTTTGTTGGTATAAAGCTGGTGTTCTATGACCATGTTGAATATGTGAATTATTAAATTGTTGCTGTTGTTGATGATATTGTTGCTGTTGATGTTGATGTTGGCGTAATGACTCTTGTTGTCTTGTGTTTAATGTCATTTGATTAAATTCAGAAACCCAATTCGATCCAACATCTAATGGCTTAGTATTAATCATCGATATAGGCAGTGAAATTGGCATTTCATTATTCATTTGATGATCCATCATTGTAAAGGTTTTGAATTCCTTCTCCACTGGCGTTTGTATTGAAACTTTCTGTTGTTCAAAGAGCTTGGAATCTCCTGGAAATGCTCCTTGATTTCGACTATTGATTACCTTTCTAAGGGGGTTGGCTTGACCCCCACAGGAATCGTCCATCCCAAGAAAATTCATCTTTATTGATAAAAGAGTAATAATCACGTTAAAAATATAAATTTTTTTTTTTTGTCTCCCTTTGTTTGCCTTCATGATCTTTTTTTATTTTTTTTTTTTCTCTCTCTTTTTCTTTCTGTGAGGAATAAAAAATGGGGAAACTCCGGGACAATCGGAAATCCCGGGCCGGCTCTGGCTCTGGCTCTGGCTCCTCATCACGTGACGTGCTCTAAACTCTCATTCACCAGACTTTGTGCCCTGATAATAAGCTCCTGGTGCTAATAGAATATATCTCTCCATAGCCTCTCTAAACCTATTCTTATACTGTTTTGGTGTAATCACTGTAGGCTCCCTACCAACACCACTACCACCAACAAGTCCCTTTTCCTTAACCCAACTTTCCAATTTTTTATCCCATGTAAATGTTCTAATACAATCAATGATACCAACAACAAGTTCCTTATTATTCGAATCAATCCCAACAACAAGTGAATAATCCATAACATTCATCTTTTCTAAAAATAATGTATCATTCCATAATGATGCTCTCAATAATTTCTTATCATTTTCCTTAACAAACACTGGCGATTCATAAATATATTCAACCATATTCTCATCAAGTAAAACTTCATTGGCTTTACCAGTTTGCTCAACATGTCGATTTCTCATCGATCCCTTTAAATCAAAAATTCTATCAGGTTTCCTATTATAAAATAAATTCTCCATAATAACAACATCCATTGTATATGACTTGAAAGAACTTTTAACTTGTATTTGAAAAATCCCAAATATCTTAACAAGAACACTTGGTAACCCATTAAATAAAACTTGTTCAAAGTATTCAAAATAATTATGTGCCATTTGGGTAAATGCCTCCATCTCTGATTTACTCAATTCCTTAATAATAAATCTATCATCTAATGTCTTTAAAAATGCTGCTCCACTTTTACCACCTGTAGAATCCCATTTAATACATCTAGAGATACTTTCAATGAAATTGTCATTAACTCCACATTTCCTTCTTAATGCATCAAATTGTTCGGCAAAGAAAATCCGACACATAATTAATGAACTCGAATTTCCCCCCTCAAATTGATAATTTAAATGGAATCCACTCTTTAGTAAAATAGATTTAAGATATGAATCATCCTTTTCTTGACCCCCCCCTTCCTCATTGGAATTTAATATCTCATTATTGGATTCCTGCTGATTAGTATATAATTTTGATTCATAATCTTTAGTACTTAAACAAAATGAAATAATTGAACTTGGTTCATCCTCTCTAACAATAACATTTGAATCAACAAAAATATGTTCTAATGACCCCAATGGATATGATAAATCTGGCCATGATGTTGATGTTCTAGTATCAATGAAATTGTTCATTATTTTGAAAAACCAATTCTTTTCATCTTTATACTTCTCTCTCCTTTCTGTAACATCCTTCACATCTGAATTTGAATTATTTATTTCAAAATCACTATCTTCAGAATTAAATACATTGGATTGAGTTCTTGTTTCCACATTTGGAACATCCTTTGAATAATTATAAATTTCAACATGCGGATTCATTGTACCAACCTTTGGCAAATAGTTATTGGCACTTTTCAGTTTCTGTCTTTCCATTATCTCTCTCTCTTTAAAGAAATCTTGTGTATCACTTTCAAATAACTTTTTCAATCGTTTAACTTGACCAACATCTAATCCATCCAAACCAGAATACTTCATTGTTTCATTTGATTTAGATTCATCAAGTGTCTCATTAAGTTCATTAATTCTATGTAAAATTAAATCGCTCTTTTTCTTAATAGGTTTGACCTCCTTATCATCAAATTTTTCGTCAACGGCATTATTATCTGGGGGAACTTCCAAATCATCTTTTTCCTTCATTTTATCATTTTCATTATCTTTATTAACTAAAACATTAAGCAACCTTTCTAATTGGAAATTGGATTTCATTTCCTTAACTGTTGGTAAGAAATTTATTTCAAAGTCATCAAATTCTAATTTCCAAAAACTAGAAAGTTCTTGCACTTCTCTTAAAACTATATTTAATCTCAAATGTTCATTGATTCCTGAATTTTCATAAACATTTTGAATCAAATTCTTAATAACATCCCTATGATTTTTCAAAGTGATTTTTAATTCAGATAATTTTTCTTCACCTCTTTTCAAATGATCATCATCAACATAAGTTTCATCCAATTTAATCATTACTAATCTGCTTTCAACACTATCAAAGAAGTCATTGGATTTATTTCTAACATGATTATAATAATCAGTTTTAATTTTGAAATCATATTTAGGATCCCAAAACAATTTGAATTTAGGTGTGATCAGTTGTAATGAATCTATTTTGGAATATTCAAATTTTACAATGAATTCACCATAACTGAAATAGTGAGTGAAATCCTTAAAGAAATCATAATCGGTACATTCACAATTAACTGTACTCAATTTTAATGATGATTTATCATACCAAAATACTAATTGTAAAAATTTCCCAAATGAATATTTACTTGATGCATCACTTAATGGCATTTGATTTGTTGATTTATTACATCTCTTACATTCACTCCATGTTGCAATGGAATTCGATTTAACACCCTCTGAATTGTTCAATTCAATAATAACATCAATCTTACCATCATGATGAACATATGATTTATAATGATTTCTCAATGGTAAACCACACCCGTTCAAACATATATGATTACTTTGTAAACAATTTCTTTCAATATATTGGCCAATACTTTCATCATTTTCCCAATAAAAATCAATTATTTGTAATTTAGGCCCCAAACATGGTGTATAATTTTGAGATGAAACAACACTAAATAAAACAGCAATATTTTGATTATAATTAGGATCAAAATATGTATAATCCCTAAATGTCCAAAATTGTGCCCATTTCCTATAATAAAATGCCAATTCTGATGACCAAAAGTTATCTTGATAAACTTTCATTTCTTCAACAATTTTTATAAGATCACTTTCTGAATCAATATCTAATGAAGTCAACTGAAATTTATATTGATAATCTTCCTTATGATTCCATTTTTTCCCATCATTTGTAAACTCTTTATAATTTGATTTCAATTCATCTAATTTTTTAATAGTATTTTTGATTTGAACAACAATCAATGGCTCATGAAATTTCACCCATGGTGAAGTACTAATTAATCTTTCATTGGCTAATTTCACAATATCATCAAAGTCATCCAATTTAATAGTATATAATGGAGCTGTTATTTTGGGCTCCACTTCTGTATTCCCCTTCTCATCCAATTTGAGATATTTATCTCTAAGAAAACTTGATTCCAAATCAGTGTTCACAAAGGCATATACCATGGGTGTCATACACGCTTTAACTTTATCTAAAGTATCCAAATCGGTACCTCTAAGTAACATAGTCAACCCCACCTTTGGATTACAACCAGTGAAAAAGAAATACGATTTCAAAAGGTTTTCATAAACATAATATCTTTGCTCAAATTTCTCACATTTACCTAGTTTCGGATTTCTTGCTAACATATCAATAGATGTTATAATAGTGGCATTAGTGAATTTTGATAACTTAATAATATTGCTCAATTTACAATTTGGGGCTGCCGATATGTTTTGCTTTGCCAAGAGACTTAAAGCCAATCCATTAATCGAGCAACTAGAAATAACAATACTTGGTTTTAACTGTATGATTCTATCTGATAACTTTTTCAAATATTCATCTTGTTGGGCAATAACACCATCTAAACTTTGAAAATGGGGTTCACCGTTGATATTTTGATCATATTCAATAGCAAATGTGATGATCATAATTTTAGGGTTATCAATAGCTAGCGGCATTGATTTTAATGGTAACTTTTTAGAAAACACTAGCCCCTCAATTGTTGAAATATCACTGAAACGGCCCCCTTCAATCTTTTTAAATTTGATATAATCTGCAAAGTCATACGAATTCCCATCATCTCCAGACCTATTTAATTCAATATCCACATTATTGATCTTTTTAAGTGCTTTAAACAAAATCTGTGTCCACAAATCCACCTCTTGTATTTGTTTATCATTAAGTAACTCCTTTAAAAGTATTTTATTATAATTTTCACTGGCCTTCTGTAATTCGTCCATGAAATGAATATCTGAATTAATTTGAATCATTTTAAAATTTGATGCCAAATTAGTATTAATCGACCCCACTCTATTGGGTTTGGTATATCTAGAACTAAAATTTCTTCGCCTACTAGGTAAATTAAATGACATAGGTTTACTTTGTAATCTATGCAGCGTCAATCTATCCTTATGAGGATTTAAATTTGGTTCAAATATCCCATTTTGGGAATTATTAACACCATTGAAAGTACTAAATTTTTTAATAAAATCTGGATCAGTGGTTGGCCAACTAAATTCATGGTTGTTCATCAATGTTATCATTCCCTGTTGTTGCTCATCTTCACCTTCGTCGTCCTTATCAGCAATTTGTGTAGTATCGTCATCACTATCACTATCAGTAGAGCTAGTAGAGCAAATTTCATGAATTCCCTTTATTAATGGTGATTTCCCATTATTCACTTGTCGTATTTTGGCATTGTGTAGCTTAGGTATTTCCAATTCTAATCTATTATTCAGCATAGATCGATCAGCCAGTGATCTTATAGGAGTTGAAGTACCATGAAAGGATGAGTTAGAATTGGAATTTGCCGGTGATGGGTGATTATAAACTACTGATTCATCTAACTCCTCATCACTTGAATTATAATTCTCATAATGTTCCAATTTATTGGCACAAAAAAAGCACACTCTCATTTTGCCCTTATGATTAAACTTATCACCATCAATGAAACGGGTACAATTATGACAAAAGATTTTACCACAAATTCTACAATGGTGCTTTCTTAAAAATGTGGTAAACTTTCTATCGCAATCTCTACATTTAGTAGCAGATGCATCATCTAACCAATAATCTCTACCTAATCCGGACTTGAGATCAGAAATGCTGTAAGATGAGTTCAAACGTGAAATCAAATGCACAGAAGCAACATCACTTTGGTTACCATGTTTAATCTCAGTATGAGCCAAATGGGGTATCAAATGAGTTGTTGAAGTTGCCCTTGATGTATTTGTTGGATTTGACATTAGGGATAAATAACACGGAAAAAAATATATATGATTTTATCAACAAGTGGTTTTTTCTATACTGAAAATATATTGATAATGTTTAGGGATAGAACTAACTTATATCTCTCATATAGACATACCTTTCCTCATAAGAAACCTATTTCAACAGCATACACTGATCATCAAGAAAAATCGGGCCTCTTGAACAATTCTAATGACTCTGGTGACATCGAATTGGCCGA
This sequence comes from Saturnispora diversa, assembly GCA_030560905.1. Lineage (NCBI taxonomy): Eukaryota > Fungi > Ascomycota > Pichiomycetes > Pichiales > Pichiaceae > Saturnispora > Saturnispora diversa. Next base: position 59,685 of record JAKTWH010000013.1, read on the forward strand.
ATTCAGTGATAACCCAATATCTAGAACCTCAAATTCACAATACACAGAAACAGTCATTGAAATCGAGAGAAATGGTACTCAATTAACAGAGAGAATAAAAGAAAATTTGAAACAATTGGACAGGAAATATAGAGAAATCATTTTACCAAACTTTGATGATGAATTCATTCATAAGGAAATGAAACAGATAGATGATTTGAGTGGTCACATCATGGTTGAAATCCAATCCCTATATAAAATGATTAATCAATTGCAACAATTGGATAAAACATTGTTAAATTTAGATGTTGATCGATTGAATCCCTTCCATGATGAACAATTAGATGAAGAAGATATATCGTCAACCAGATCATTGATTAACAATTTAAAAAGAAAATTTGCTATTGTGGCTCAAGAGCTCACAGGTCAATTTAGAGATATGCAGGGCAGATATGTGAAGTACTTAAAACGTGATGAAATTGGTGACTTTAAAAATAATGATGTGGAAACATATTCTAGGAATGCCATGCTAGAATCTTCGAAACAAATTCAACTTAAAAAGCAAGAACAACAAGAACAGCAAGTTCAAATTCAAAAACAGCCTTATCAGCAGCAACAGCAACAGCAACAGCAACAGCAACTCCAAATTCAAGAAACTGAAATTTCAGAGGATTATTTATTGTTAAGAGAACGAGAGATTTATAAGATTTCACAATCTGTTGTTGAGATATCAGTGATATTTAGAGAATTAGAAAATATAGTTATTGATCAGGGAACAATATTGGACAATATTGTTTATAATCTGGATCGAACCTCGGAACAGGTTCAAGGTGCTGATAAGGAATTGAAAAAGGCAGAGGGTTACCAAAAGCAAACTAACAAATGTAAATTAGTGTTTTTCCTTGTTCTATTGATTCTGTTTTTGCTAATGTTATTTATGGTTAAACCAAAAAGGGTTGACCATTATGTTCACGACAGTGACAAAACTACAACCATTATCCCTACACAAAATTCCCCAACAGTTGCTGAAACTGCTGGACCTGCACCTACTATTGGTAATGAAATATCTACTCCTTCACCTATAGAGCCAGTTGGCGCTTATCCTGAGGAGTCTGATTAAACAATAATGTATATCTTTTTTATAAAAAAATACAATAAAATACGGTAAACAAAACATAGTTAAATAAAAGTAATAACGAGAAAGCTGTAAATAGATGGAATAAAAGCACAAGCAAAGAAATAAATCATTTTTAGAAAAGTCGTTAACTAAAAACCATAGGAACCTTTTCCAGTTTGAGAAGCAGCAGGGAAGTTTTGACTGGATTTGTTTTTATATCTTGGTTGAATTGGATACCCCCTCATTGTTGGTTGGCTTGTAGAATTTGCAAATTGATTTGGATTTGGCGGGCCATAATATCCATAAGGATTGTGTGGTGGCGGCCTAGCACCTGGGGGAGGACGTTGACCATTCATCATCATATTAGGATTTGGGTTTCTCATATAAGGACCCCTGTTGTTATATCCCTGTGGAGGCATTGCTTGTTGGTTATAACCCCTAAAAGATTGTGGTGGGGGTGCACCTCTGCCATAAAATTGAGGCCCCATATTACCATGTGGTGCCATCATTGGACCATTGGGGTTATATCTTGGGTTTTGTTGCATATGTGGCCCGTATTGTGGATTCATCATATTAATATTTGGCTTATTAGGAGCACCCGCATAATATTTTGGATTAACACCTCTTTGTGAAATGCTAGTAAAATTAGAGTCACTGCTGTTACCTGAAACTGAACGAGTATGTTGATCTGGTAATGTGTCTGTTGTTGATAAACGCGTGTTCATCATTAATTCATTTGTGGAATCCAAATAAGGATTATTAATAGACGGCAATTTCAAATCACTTGAAGCAGTGCTGGTTTTATTAGATTCTTCATTAATCATATCTGATTTTTCTGTTTGTTGATCATTGAATGATTCGGTACTAACTGTAGACTCATTTGCGGTCAAATTTTTAACACTAGAGTCCAAATCAGATGAGTATAAATTCAGTTGAGTTCTCACTGGAGCTGGAGCTGGACCATTAAATGATAAGGAAGAATTATCATAATTAGAAAACTGGTCACTGAGTGGACCACCAGAAACAGCAAAGCACTTTTCACTTCTCTTCTCCTCTTGCTCCTCACTCTCTATGTCATCAAATGAAGGCATCAGCCTCATTGCAAATCCAAATAAAACTACAGCTGCCATATTGAAAACTGAAGCTGGAATCAAACACCAACTTGGCCAAGCCACTCTTGGATAAAATATTAAAAATGTAATAATGCATAAAAGAGCTGAACCTGCAAATGTTAAAAAGGATAAAACAATCATGACAACCCAAAACACTTGAGATTGAGATAATTTTGAAGAGATATGTGCAGAAATGTTTAAAATCAATGAGATCAATGTCAATCCAGCCGCAATAGGGGCCACAATTAAAACCTTTGTTAAAGTATCAATAGAACTAGAGTTCAAAACTGTACTGCCGGTCAAAAGAGAAGATAATGAATAACCAACGCCTGCATTGGAACAACTGCTATTCTCTTTACAATAACCAAACACACCAAATGAATAGTCTCCATCGTGAGCTAATTTTAAAGTCCCCGTTGTTACTGGGGTTGTTAATGTTGCTATAAGAAGAAAAGCAAATGCCACAATCTGAAGAATCAAGGCCAATGAATGAGTATGAAATCGCATGTTGCTAACGATTTTGAAGGCCACTAGAATTAAATAAACGTTTAAAGGAAAAGATAAGAATAGAATATATAAAAATAAGCTGGTCAGAAAACTTCAGCCACTTCTTGATTTGTTATTTTACGCGTTTATCAACGTGTTTAATTTTTATTACCCGCTTAGTTAGACTTCTTCTTCTTTTGACTCCACGCAAAATGGCGTCCATGCTCCCCTCCATCTATATAGATCCTGAAATTGATAGCGAAGATGTTGATGATAAAAGGGAACAGGAAATTCTGATTTTGAACAGAAATTCTCAATCTCAATTGTCCTTAACCGCAACTCCCGAGCATCAAAGAAAGTTCTTGGATTTACAGTTCAATTTGCCACCAGTTTCTCTGACTTACGATCTTGACACGATGGCACCCTGTGACTCCAATGGAAAGGTGTTTTTTTTTGATATTGATAATTGTCTTTATAAAAGATCTCTTAAGATTCATGATTTGATGCAGATTTATATCCATAGATATTTCAAAAAGAGCCTCAACTTAAATGATGAGGATGCAAATCATTTACATCTGCATTATTACAAACAATATGGGTTGGCACTTGAAGGTTTAGTTAGACTACACAAAGTCGATGCAATGGAATACAACAAAGTGGTGGATGATGCATTACCATTGGAAAAGATTCTTGTCCCTAACCCGGAATTGAAGGAAATGCTCTTAAAGTTGAAAAACTCTAAAAAGGTTGATAAGCTATGGTTATTCACTAATGCGTATAAAAACCACGGTTTAAGGGTAATTCAATTGCTTGGTATTGGCGACCTCTTTGATGGATTGACTTATTGTGATTATAATTCTTTCCCATTGAGTTGTAAGCCTATGGAGAGTGCCTTCCAAAAAGCAATGAAGGATGCCGGTGTTACCAATCCTGAAAATGCATATTTTGTTGATGATTCCGAAATTAATATCAAGGCATCTAAAAAATTGGGGTGGGGGAAACCTATTCATTATGTTGAACTTGATGAAGATTTACCAAAGGATTTGGATTCTTATAATGGTTTAGGTATTGAATTAATTAGAGATATTTCCGATATCCCAAAAGTTTGTCCTGAACTGTTTTAAAATATTTTATTTATTATTACTACATAGATCGCTATATACCGTTTATTAACCCTGATTTTGGTAAAGTTTAACTCTAACAATTTTATTTTAACGATTAGTTATTTGATCCTTATTAATGGTTAACCATTAATGAAGAAATCCTCTATACTATTATTACCTAATCTTTGTATTAAAAATTCCAATATGGAACGTGATTTGGGGATTACCGGCGATAGGGAACCATAATGATTTTTAAAATATGATTTCTTCATTCTTGAAAGGTTCAATTTCAAATTTGTTGAAATTGAATCATTTGAAATGATGTTATCAAAATTGATTAAAAACAATCTTTCCAAGCATTGAAACTTGTTTAAAATCAATGTGAATGGTGGCGAGTCAATTGGTTGTAAAATACATTCTGACCATTGGGAAACAAAGCTAGTGAACTGAATAACTGAATCTTGCCCATTTTCTGGATGAAACTGACACCCATCTGCCGTATGATTTTCCACCATGAAACTCAACAAGATAATATTCAAGATTTCATGTTCTGTCTTATTGTTTGGTATCCAAGTAGCATTGAGGTATTTTATTGTACAAAACCATAAATCAGTATCGAACTCAAAGAATGTTTTCATGATTTCAGTAAACTGAATGGTATATTGGACCGCCAATTCCATAACTTTATGAACAGCAACTTGTCTACCAGTCCAATTCATATTATTATATTCTATTACATGCAAATCATCTTGTAAATTCTGGTCTATTACCATCATTAACAATGCCTTGATAATTTCTATTATATTATTATTACTAATTTCAATGTGCTCTATTATTTTGACAAACTTTAAAACTTGAACGGACAGAGACCAAGGAAGTGGATCCTTGCTATCAAATTTGAGCTCAGGTCCATTGTATAACATTTGATAATCACAACCTAGTTGTTTCATTAAATCAGTGAAATTTATTTCAATAATACCATTGATTTGGTAAGCTTCCACAAATGAAGGTTCGTTACTTCTAATCAAACTATTTATATTCGAGGATTCCCAATTAGTGCCCCCATTGTCATCAAATTCTCCTAAGCTTATAAAAAATTTGAATCGTTTGGGTATAAGATCAAAATCTCCTTTTTGAATACTCTCTAAAATCAACTTTTTAATGTCATCTATATATTTTTGGTTCTTTCGTTTAGACTCACCATCTTCAATGATTGTTTCTTCACGAAATTCCCTGTTGATGTTATTATTGAGAAATTGTTCAACGCGTAGTTCTTGTTCTCTTTCATCATTGATTCTATTTTCAACGTCCTGGATTACTTGATCTACATGCTTTGATCTTTTAATTTTAGTATCCAAAATATCTAGCCCTGAATGCAACCTCTTAATTCCTAAGCTGTCCTTTTCCTTGATGGCAAATCCTAATTCAGTTCCCAGTGCATCTTGTCTACTATTATGACTTCTTAATGCGTCAAATATACTGACTTGGGTCATTTTCGGTTTAGGAACTTCCAGTTTCTTTTTCTTTTGCACTCCAAACAATGGATCGTCATAATCTGAGTCTGAATTATCGTCAAATACCTCTGAAAGACTAGAGTCACTCATATAGACGTGCACATATCCTCAATGATAGGAACAATTACACGTTTTTTTTTTTCTAGTATTTTTTTTTGTTTAAATGTTTCAGAGATTAATTTTATACACAATTACTTTATCTAATTCTTCTTTTGCTTCTTATTTTCCTTCTTATTCTTCTTATGTTTCTTTTTTTCAGGTTCACCGTTCACAATAGATGGGATCTTTAATTTCCCATTTTTAATGGCGGCTTCAAACCCATCTTCATGACCAAATGTACGTTTTCTCCATTGGGAAATGTACTTACTCTTCTTAACCTTACGCTTATCATTTTCTGTCTTTTCTTGTGGTCTAAATGGGGCCAATTTGGACAAACTAATGAAGTCACCAAGTGCCTTATCATCAGCATTGAGAATTTCAGCGGTTGTCAAACCATATGATTCTGGTGAAACTTCTCTATATTTATATTTTAATCCATCATCCTTATTTCTTAATCGTCCCCTTTGTTCTTCAACTTCAGTTAAAATGTCGAGTTTTTTAGATTCCACAAGCTTTTCAGCAACATCCTTTAAGGCATTTAATTGAGATTTTTCCTTATTTTTCTTTTGCTTCTTACTATCCTTTTTACTGTCATGGACTTCATTTTCTTCAACCATAGGAACTTCTTCTTCGTCATTTTCATTGATGTTGTTCTCTTGGGCTAATTCCTCATCAAGATCATCCCAAGTTGGTTTTTCTTCATCATCACCAATATCATCTTCCTCATAGTATTCCTCATTAAACAATTCGTTCATCTTACTATCCCAATCTTCATCATTGAAATCATCATTCATTAAACTGTCACCAAATACCTGAAGTATTCTTTCATCACTGACATCATTTCCCACCGCTTGTTTAATCTCCTTCAGTCTATCTAAAACTAAATTGAGCTTCTTTTGCTTTGTAGATTTAATTAAATTATCCTTCTCTTCTTTGTCCTTTTCATCATCTTCCTTTTCTCTTAATCTCTTTCTTTGACGTTTTGATAATTTCTCTCTTCTTAATGAAGCAACATTTCTAGAATAAGTAATGATTTCTTTAGCATTTGGATCTTCAAATCTGAAATTATAAGCATTCTCAAATTGATCAGCAGCATCTTCAAATTCACTATCATCTTCTTCAACATTTTGAGACTTGCCCTTATTTGGTAGCCATGCGTGTTTATTCATGAACTCATCAAGAAATCTTTCTTTATCCTTTTCTGGATCAGGCAAAATGATCTTGACATTTAATGGCTCCTCTGTGTCAGGCTCATCATTATTGTCCTTTTTTACAAGGAAATCATCATCCGAATCTTCATCTTCATTGGCAGCATCATTAATTTCGGTAAGTAATCTAGCATTATCTTCTCTTTGATGAATGGCATATGGTTTTTCTTCGACTTCCTCTTCCTCGTCTTCATCTTTTAAATTAGTACCATCCAACAAGTTTTCACGTAACACTTCTTTTAAATAAATAGGTTTATCATTCTTAGAATTATCAAGATCCTTAACTGCATCTTCAGGATCCTTAAAGAATTTGACATTTTTATCAAATAATCTTTCATCACCAGATCTGATAGCTTTTAACACTTCATTAAGACCATTTTCCACATCTTCAGTGACTAAGTCTCCAAAATCGTCTTCATCTTCATCAGATGAAGACGATTCTTGATCCTCCTCCTCCTTTTTCAATTCTTCTCTATAATCTCTCAATTCAAACGGTTTTGCAGAATGTTCTAAGAATTCCGGCTTGGATTCTAATAATTGCTTTTCAGCAGCTTCTCTAGCCTTTTTGGCAGCGGATTTCTTTCTAGGCATCCTTTTAAATATAGAAGAGATTGATATTCTCTTATTATATAAAAAATTTTTTTTTAATTTTTTTTCTCCTTTCATTTTCACAAGCTTAAAAAATATAAAGAATACGGCTCAGCAATAATAAAAAATACAAACTAAACTAATCAAGGGCATCGATATTATTCTCAGTTCTAGTAATAGCACTCATTTGAGATCTAATAGCGTGCAACTTTTCTGGATGTTCCATTTGCCATTCTTTCAACTTCGCAGATTGGCCAGAACAATCCCAATACATTCCTCTCAATGTGGTATAAATACCCTCTCTTCCTTCAACTAATGGGAATATAATAACGGCAAACCCAGTGAAAAAGATCCAAATAATACCAACCACAACCCAACCAGTGAAAAATTTCTTTGAAAAGACATAATTAGTACCATACATTGGCATTGGCCATAAAACTAATAAACAGAATGATAAGACAAGACAAATCCAACCAGCTATCTTTGAAGACTTTCTTAAATGTTCCTCCTCTGAATAAGCTTGAGCATTGGCATCAAATCTTTCTGCCAAGTCTTCTGCAACTTCAGTAACAGTGGATCTAACAGGCGCCAATTTCTCAGTTGAACCAATATCACTATGATCTTTGATTTCAGGCATAATATCTTCCAAGTCACTCTCTAATTCTTCTGAATCATCAACTCTCTTAATAGTTTTCAGGATTTCCCAATCGAAATGTTGAGAACCAAATGCTAAGGTTAAAATTGGGACAAAAACAAGTGGTGATAATAATGCAACAACATTACCAATTAACATTGGATCATCCATAAAGGTGTTATCCACTGTAATGTCACCATACATAGTATGAGTGGAAACAAGCCATGCCATAATTGCAATAGCTGTACCTAAAATTGGAGAAATAGTAGCAGCAAGCATGTTTTGATGTTTACTAATTAAGGTCATTGTAGCAGGAATCACAGCAGAAGAAATAATAATACCCATAAGTTCATAAAGGTAACCCATAGAGATACCTGCATAGTATAAACCTGTAGCAAACCCAGACATCATTAACGAAAAAGCAATAACAGTACAATGGGAAGTGAAAATTAATTTCTTACCATTTGCTTGTGGGTTAATATACCCCTTGTAAACATCATAAGTGACAATAGAAGAAATTGAAATCAATTCAGCAGACATTGCGGAAGTGACAGCCATGAAGACCAAAAACAAGGTAGCAACACCACCACCTTTACCCATCATGGCAACTGCAGCAGATGGTAACGCAAGACCTGCAGAAACTTGATCTGATGTTAATCTGTTAGGATAAGTTGGGAAAGTTGGAAATGATTCCAAACATAAACAGGCAATACCCATGGTGGTACCTGTTAACCAAGGAATTGGGAACCAAGAAAGACCACCTAAAACATATGCAGGTAATGCAGCAGCAGGAGATGATGAAATGGCTTTATTCCAATACCCGTTATCTAAAAAGACAGTACCAAAATTACCAACAATATTAATAACAAAAAAGATACCACCAGATCTGGAATGCATAGTAAGGTATGAACCATCAGCATTACCCTCCACAGGGTATTTTTTACCAACTTCAGTAATCAATTCCCAAACTTCACCAGGGGACCCCAATAATGGAGAAGTAGCAAATGCGGTAAATGCAAAAGTTAAAATGATAACAATGATAGCAATTGTATGAATATAATCAGTAAGGAAGGTGGCTTTAATACCACCAAACAATGTATAGATCATAACACCAACAGGGAATAAAAAGATAGCAGCAACAGTGTTCATACCAGTTAAAGAATTAACAGCGGCTGATCCACCAGTTAATAACATGGCAGTAACAAGAACATTGGTAGCAAATGCAAAGAAAATAAAGACACCATGAGTGATACCACCATAACGAGCCTTAACAATTTCTAAATAAGTGTGAGCACCTGGTGCCTTTTGCTTTGCTTTAATTGCAACAAAGGCAAATAAAATAATTTGACAGCATGCACCACTTGCATAAAAAAAGGAACCAGATATACCGTTTTTATAAGTTTCTGTAGTTGATTGTAAAAGAGTTGCAGCCCAAGTCCAAGATGACACGACCGCAGACGCAACTAACCCCGTCTTGACAGATCTACCTGCAGTTGAAAATTCTTCTGATGTGATAACTTCCTTTTGATAACGACGTAAAACAAACGTAGTAAAGATCATACCAAGGGAAAAGACCATTCCAAGTCCCACAATAATGGCATAACCAGCACCCTGAGGTAATGGAGCTTCGAAATCCATGTTATGCTTAACCGAGCATCTTAAGGGTTATAATTACCGCAGAGTTTAACGTAATTGGCCTACTTTTTATACTAGCACGCCCTTGGCGAACTGTGATAAAAAATATTGATAGCATTCTTGCGGGCCGTGGGAACCCCGAATTATTGCCGTTTTTGTACTTATCATGGTTGTAAAGATAATAGGGTTAATTTATGATTGGCGGCGTTCTTGATAAGAAGAACAATCAACCCAACAAAGAGGGGGTCAGACTTATGAATGAAGTGAAGATTATTGTGCTGACAAATGATAATCAAATTTGAAAGACCAATTGTGTCATCTTATTGTGTCTACCCAGCGACTATCTAAGAGGAACGGAAATTATCTATCTCTTCAGACGCGGCACACAAAAAAGTTTTGAAGTGAGTAATTGTAGTTGACTTGGGTCAATTTTAGGGGTCCTGGTTTATAAAATTGGGTATAAATTGGAGTATATTCTTGCTATTAAAGTCCTTAAACTCCCATAGTGAATATTAAAAAAGAATTAAGTTGCAAGTGGTTGAGGATTCTGGGGAATATATCAAATCACCATCACCTTGTTGACAGGTTCTCCTTAAAAAATTTTAAACAATAAGATGCTTGATGATGTCATTCGCCCTTCAATATTTTTTTACTTGGATTTTTTTTTTCAGTCATCTCATAATAGCATTTGCTTGCTGGGATGGTGAGGATCAGTATGCTTTGGATCAACTAAAAGATATCGTATGGATTTCAATTCCATTAAATTTTAATCAAAATAAAGTAAAAAAGAGTAGCATTTTTTTATTGTTTAATGCTGAGATCACGGGGAACCATACATGTGGAAATATTTGCGCTGTTCAACTTGTACTTGTTTTTACACCAAACTGCTATCTCTATACAAAGAAAGCAACATATTCACATAAATTAGCTAGTGAACTCTAAATTGCAACAGTCAGAATATAACCCTTTTTGTCATGACTTCATCATCCAAGTAATAGCTGTTTGCTGAGGGTGGAATAGCATAAGCGTATAAAATTATAACCAAATGGTTCGTGAAAATGAATGGAGTTGAAATAAAGAAAAAACAAAAAAAGATTCATACAGTGAACTAATATTTTGTTCCATTGACTCTCAAAAAGCTCTTAAATGATTATGTAGAAATATATGCTCATAGAATTATAATTGAGCTTTATATTATGAATTAAATTTTGTTGGAAATCATAGATACGTATGCTTGATTATCATTCCCCAAAATCATTAGATAATGATTTCTTAGAAACACGAAAAGTTATTTATGACCATTCATTCTGGTTATAATATTCTCTTTTAAATGAACAAACATCCGATAACCGTAAGAAAATAAGTAATAAACCATCATATTGTCCAAAAAGGTTAACAAATATCAATATCACTGCTTGATAAGCTTATATTAATTTATTTTGAAAACTCAGCATGTTCAATCCAACATCATTTTCAAAGCTTGATAAAATATATATTCATTCACACCTATGCTAAAGTGTGTCATCGTCAACTCTATATGTCACACTGGTCCCAATTAAATGATTTGATGTTTCAATATTTTTAAACATGACCGATTCTACACCTTCCTTGTCCATAACTAATTTATCAAACTGTTCATAATACCCCCAATCTTCTGTGATTTTACAATTTGGATTCGCATAAACTAATACATTAAATGTATGCTCACCCTCCAAAATTGGTAAAAACGTTATCGATGCTGTTATTTGTCTAATAACGCTTTGAATTGTCCTCTGTATCACTTTTAATTGATCATTGGAATGAGGAGCATCATCATTACCCTCTTCTTGATGTTTATCAAGTACCAAATTGAATTCCCATTTTTCAACTATTTCGTCATCAGATCTTCGTATAATTGCCAATACTAACCTTGTGATTTTACCAGAATATACCCATTTATGAATTGGCTTCATAAGTTTATTAAGATAATCTTCAACCTCTGGATCAAGAGAAACCACCATTGGCAATCCATATTTTTGAACCTGTTTAAATTCATCTGGTGGGTAAATCCCTCTTTGATAAAGAATTGTGTGGATACAAAACTCAAAAAAATCAGAAACAATCTTTGCTGATCCCTTCAACGCCAATTTGGATCTGGTTGGTACATCTGACATCAGTTTTAACTCCACTAACAACAACACCAGAAAAATAAATAAGTAAATAAAAAATGTATAAATAAAAATTGAGACCCGTTTCATTATCGATAACATTAATGTCTTTCCTTGAAGGATATCAAACGACTCCAAGTTTTCAAACATTACATTCCAATGCCACATTTCAAAAATTAGATGATGATGCAATCAAAAAGAGAATGGAAAGGGAGGCCCCCAAGGTGCAAGCCTATTTAAAATTGAACAACTTTGTCCTGGAGTCTCATGCTAACAAGTTATATAGCAAGGAAATGATTGGCCCAATTACAGAGCTTTTGGATTGGAACCCCGAACTATATACAGTGTGGAATTACAGAAGAGATTTATTTCAACATTTAGGACTTTTAAGTCATGAAATCATCTCAAAGGAATTGACCTTTGTTTTATTGAAACTTAAACAACATCCTAAATCATATTGGATTTGGAATCATAGGATTTGGTGTCTTCAGAACGATCCCCAACCTAATTGGGTCATGGAATTGGGTCTTATTCAAAAATTCTTTGAAGCTGATTCTAGAAATTATCATGCTTGGCAATATCGAAGAGTTATTGTTAAATTAATGAAGGGTGATGATTGGACTGAATGGAAATTTACAAGGGAAATGATTAATAAGGACATTTCCAACTACTCTGCTTGGCATAATAGATCTAATTTAGTTCAAAGATTATTTAAAGATATCCCCGTTGCCTCTCATGATGATGATAATGACCCATATTTGAAATGCTTTATTGAAAATAATAAATATGACTTCATTCTAAAAGAATGGGATCTTTTGAAAACAGCCATATACACAGATGCAGAAGATTCTTCTGTTTGGTTTTATATTAAATGGTTGCTAGATGATTATTTCTTAAACGATATCAAAAATAATCCTTTATTATTGTCATTGTTAACCAAAATTTATGATGAAATAGAAGAATTGAATGAATTAGAAATGGATGATAATGGTGTTGAAAACAAATGGTGTGAAAATACTAAATTGCATATTATCGACCAATTTATTAAGCATGGTTTGAAATCTCCCCACATGGAATTGAGATCAAAAACTTTGGAAACATTAAGAAAGTTAGACCCAATGAGAGCAAATAGATATCATTAAATATTAATTAAAAATAAATACATAATTATGATTTTTTATACAATACTTCATTTGTATATTTCTGTCTATTATATAAAAATCTAACTGATCCGGTCTTTGACAAATCGGTATCTCTTTGTTGAAAAAATTGATCAAGTTTCAGTGTTTCCTTAATATTAGGTAGTGAAGCTGGCAAATTGCTGTTGAGATCAATTTTAATATTAATTAATGAATCTTGTAATTTCTTGTATTTATTACCTGGTGTTGATGGTGTTGAGGGTGAACCCTGAGAGGGCGATTGATCTATTATCGAATATTCATTAACTTCAACTAAACCATCTTTTAAAAATGTTGCATTTATATTATCAATATAATATTCCAGCATGATATTACATCCATTATTTAATTCCTTTTGATCAAAATTGAATTTGAGATCCTTAAAATTGACACTCTTATCATCCTTTTGAAGATCATTGTGAATCAAAATTGCACAATTCAAGGCTATCAATGCATTATAATGTGCTGGGTATATCAAAACCAATTTTGTGAAATATAAATCATTTAAAACACACCATGCCAAATATAAGATATCGTTACTTAACTGGCCCTGATAAAATTTTAAAAACCTTATAAGGACATCTTCAACAACATAAGATCTAAAATCAAATGATTGAAGTTCCATCATTTTCTTTTCCAAACACATCACTCCCTTCTTTTGTTCCTCTACATCAACATTGATCTTTCGTATAGCATTTGCCTCTTGTAAAACATTTGATAATTTCACTATAAAGTCATTTGATTTGAGAGCAATAAATAAGGAAGTGATTGCCACATCTGTCTGTCCATTAGAATATTTCCTATAATTGTTGGTGAGTAGATAAAATCGCTGATATATGTAACAGGTTTGTTGTAATACTCTAACAGGTAATTTCAATTGTTTCACTAAAGCTAACAAAAGTAGGAAAGATTCTCGTGTTTTTGCCAAATGATTTCTTAAATCACCTCGAAGATATATATTATTTTCAATAAATAGATCAATCTCTCGTTCAGAGAGTAAAGGCTTTGCCAATTGAATATAAGCCGTTTCCATATTTTCTTTTAAGGGAACATTTTTTATAACTTTGGGTGGCGAAATTTTTGTCACATTTCTCCGTTCTTTACGTTGCATTGAACATATACATTTAAATCTTTAAACCAACACAATGGGTCAAGATGCATCTATGCCTAAGAAGAAAAAGGACTCCAAGAAGGAGAAGCCTAAATATGAACCACCAGTGCAAACAAGAACCTTTGGTCGTAAAAAGAAGCGTGGAAATACCGACAAAAACGTTAAACTCCCATCTGTCTATCCAAACACAAGATGCAAATTAAAGCTTCTTCGATTAGAAAGAATTAAGGATCATCTTCTTTTAGAAGAGGAATTTGTCACTAACCAAGAACTGTTGGCTCCAACTGATCAAAGAAATAAGGAAGAAAGAGAAAAAATTGATGATATTAGGGGATCACCAATGTCAATTGGTACTTTAGAAGAGATAATTGATGATGATCATGCAATTGTTTCATCTAGTTCTGGTCCTGAATATTATGTGTCCATTTTATCATTTGTGGACAAGGAATTATTAGAACCAGGTTGTCAAGTTTTGCTTCATCATAAGAGTGTCTCTATTATTGGTGTTCTTCAAGATGAAACAGATCCAATGGTCAATGTTATGAAAATGGACAAGGCACCAACAGAATCATATGCTGATATTGGTGGGTTGGAATCTCAAATTCAAGAAATCAAGGAATCTGTGGAATTACCACTTACACATCCAGAATTATATGAAGAAATGGGTATTAAACCACCAAAGGGTGTTATCCTTTATGGTGCCCCAGGTACTGGTAAAACACTTTTAGCAAAGGCAGTTGCTAATCAAACAAGTGCTACATTCCTTAGAATTGTGGGGTCAGAATTAATTCAAAAGTATCTTGGTGATGGTCCAAGATTATGTAGGCAATTATTTAAGGTTGCATCAGAAAATGCACCTTCTATTGTTTTTATTGATGAAATTGATGCCATTGGTAGTAAAAGATATGAATCTACATCTGGTGGTGAAAGAGAAATTCAAAGGACAATGTTGGAACTTTTGAACCAATTGGATGGGTTTGATGATCGTGGAGATGTTAAGGTTATTATGGCAACAAATAAAATTGAATCTTTGGATCCTGCCTTAATTAGACCTGGTAGAATTGATCGTAAGATTCTATTTGAAAACCCAGACCCAGCTACAAAGAAAAAGATTTTGTCAATCCATACATCTAAAATGAATATTTCACCAGAGGTCAAATTGGATGAATTTATTAATGCAAAGGATGATTTAAGCGGTGCTGATATTAAGGCTATTTGTACAGAAGCAGGGTTGTTGGCATTGAGAGAACGTAGAATGCAAGTTGTTGCAGATGACTTTAAACAAGCTAAAGAACGTGTTTTAAAGAACAAGGTTGAAGAAAATCTTGAAGGCTTGTATGTGTAAAAATGGTTTATGCATTTATAATAATAATCTGGTTTGACGATTCTATAAAACAGAGATTCCTTTAATTTGATACAGTTTTTTATGTAACAAACTTGTTAAGTATTGAATTGACACCAAGAGAGGCTTATAGACATATTTCGATAATTTATATCATATTTTTGAACATTTGGATAGGGATCTTGAAAGTAATATATTTGTTGCTAATAGCAGCACTGTTTCAAAATGAGTTTGATCTAGAATACGCGTCATCTCCTTTTTAAATATTCATTAAATAAATAATGAAAAGGCTTTTAAAACGGAAGTCTGTTGACAAGACACCACCAACGATTATGGAGAATCAACCAGAGAATCCTTGTGATGGATTGTCTTTTTCGGTTGGTGTTGCAGAAACGAAAAACGGGAAATTTAGAAGAACAATGGAAGATGTCCATACTTATGTGGCTAATTTTGCAGAGAGGCTTGATTGGGGTTACTTTGGCGTTTTTGATGGACATGCAGGTAAGGAAACTGCAAGATGGGCAGGTGCACATTTACATGAATTACTATATGAAAGTATTCAAAGAGAGGAATTTGCTGATTTGAGAGATACCCTTAATAAATCATTTGTTGAAGCGGACAAAGAGATTGCGAATATGAATGGTGTAGGACAAAGTGGAGCCACTGCAGCAGTTGCTATTCTTAGATGGGAAGTTGAAGGTGGAGGTGCTGACACTGATTCACATCTAGAACAAGATCTCCAAAAGTTAAATATAGATAAGAGACCAGAAGGTCAACTATTTGAATTTGTCCCTACTGATAAACACAAAAGAATGCTATATACAGCCAATGTCGGTGATTCTAAAATTGTGCTAAGTAGGAATGGAGAACCTATTTGTCTTACTTACGAACATAAGGGAACTGATAAGGCTGAAATAAAAAGAATATCTAAAAAGGGTGGATTGGTCTTAGGTGGACGTGTGAATGGAATATTAGCTGTTACTAGGTCTCTTGGTGACGTTGCATTGAAGGAATGGGTCATTGGCTCGCCCTATACTACTAGTGTTGAATTAACTAAAGAAGACGAATTTGTCATTATTGGATGTGATGGATTGTGGGATGTTTGTAGTGAAAAAAAGGCTGTTGAAATAGTGAAGGATTTAGATGCTCAAGAAGCTGCTAACAAGCTAGTTTCGTATGCTTTAGCGAACAATACCACAGATAATGTTACAGTTTTAATTGTTAAACTGAACCCGGAAGTGTTTCCCGCATCTTAAATCATAGCGGGATATAATCAAACGATTGAATGCATTTAATTAAAGTCCATAATATGACTTTTATATTTTATAATTGGTTACTATGTCACCCGCTGGGGGGTTGATTACAAATAAAAATATTAATAATAATGTGAAATATTGAATTTGGGACCCTTTCAATTTTTTAATGACAGTTTTATAATGTAAAAAACCCCAGTAATTCAATGGTAATGGTTTCAGGCTCCTATAATCATTTATACTATCACTAATATACAATTTGAAATCGATTGGCTCTCAGCGAATCCGGTGTCGCTACGAAAACCGAGTCGGACATTTTTGATTTTTAACGTTGGAATTATTATTACTCCCTTTTTTCTAATATTCTTCTTTCTTAACAGTCAATTCCATAATGTTCTCCTTAAGAACACTGTCCAGTAAGAGACTTTTTTCTAGTACCCCTGCTTCCAAACAGGTGATCAACCGTTTCAACAATCTTAACGGTAAGGATGCGTCCTCCTCCATGGCAAAGGATTACCACATTATTGACCACGAATACGACTGTGTCGTTATTGGTGCCGGTGGTGCTGGTTTAAGAGCTGCCTTTGGTTTAGTTAAGGAAGGTTTTAAGGTTGCTTGTATCTCCAAATTGTTCCCAACTAGATCACACACTGTTGCTGCCCAAGGTGGTATTAATGCTGCCCTTGGTAATATGCACAAGGATGATTGGCACTGGCATATGTATGATACCGTTAAGGGTTCAGATTGGTTAGGTGATCAAGATGCTATTCATTATATGACAAGAGAAGCTCCACCATCTATTATCGAATTGGAACATTACGGTTTGCCATTCTCAAGAAATAAGGAAGGTAAGATTTATCAAAGAGCTTTTGGTGGTCAAACTAAGGAATATGGTAAAGGTGGCCAAGCTTACAGAACTTGTGCCGTTGCTGATAGAACTGGTCACGCCCTTTTGCACACCCTTTACGGTCAATCTTTAAGATATGATACACATTATTTCATTGAATTCTTTGCTATGGACCTTTTAAAGCATGATGGTGCAGTTGTTGGTTGTATTGCTTATAACCAAGAAGATGGTACTTTACATAGATTCAAGGCACACAAAACTATTATTGCCACTGGTGGTTCTGGTAGAACTTACTTCTCTTGTACCTCTGCCCACACTTGTACAGGTGATGGTTCCGCTATGGTTTCTAGAGCTGGTTACCCATTAGAAGATATGGAATTTATTCAATTCCATCCATCTGGTATCTATGGTTCCGGTTGTTTGATTACTGAAGGTGCCAGAGGTGAAGGTGGTTACCTTGTTAACTCTGAAGGTGAAAGATTTATGGAAAGATATGCTCCTCACGCCAAGGATTTGGCTTGTAGAGATGTTGTCTCTAGAGCTATTACCATGGAAATTAATGCTGGTAGAGGTGTGGGTCCAAATAAGGATCACATGTTCTTGCAATTGTCACACTTGCCTGCTGAAGTTCTTAAGGAAAGACTTCCAGGTATCTCTGAAACTGCTAGAATTTTTGCTGGTGTTGATGTCACTAAGGAACCAATTCCAATTATCCCAACTGTTCATTACAATATGGGTGGTATTCCAACTAAGTGGAGTGGTGAGGCTCTTACTATTAATGAAAAGGGTGAAGATGTTGTTATCCCAGGTTTATACGCTTGTGGTGAAGCTGCATGTGCTTCTGTTCATGGTGCTAACAGATTAGGTGCTAACTCTCTTTTGGATTTGGTTGTCTTTGGTAGAGCTGTTGCTCACACTATTGCTGCAGAAATGAAGCCAGGTATGCCACATAAGGAATTACCAGCTGATATTGGTATCGAATCTATTCAAAACTTAGATAAGTTAAGAAATGCTGACGGTGATGTCACTACTGCTGATTTGAGATTGGAAATGCAACAAGCTATGCAAAAGCATGTTGCAGTTTTTAGAACTCAAGAAAACATGGACGCTGGTGTTGAAGCTATGGAAAAGATTGACCAAAAGTTTGCCAACATTAAGACCACTGACAGATCTATGATTTGGAATACCGACTTGACTGAAACTTTGGAATTACAAAACTTGTTAACTTGTGCTAAGCAAGTTGGTGTTTCTGCTGCTGCTAGAAAGGAATCCAGAGGTGCACATGCTAGAGATGATTACCCAGAAAGAGATGATGAAAACTGGCAAAAGCACACCTTATCTTGGCAACACAAGACTGGTGATCCAGTTAAATTGGCATACAGAGATGTTATCAGTCATACATTGGATGAAAACGAATGTAAGCCTGTTCCACCAACTGTTAGAGCCTACTAAATGCATGTTCCAGTAAATTGTCATGATCATGTTTATTTCATTTGATTTTTCTTTCTTGTTACTTTTTTTTTTTACCCTTTCCCTATAATTATATGGTAACTCACATTTTATAATGATTAGCCATCGATACACTTATATAAGTTACGACTTTTTATATTTATTATTCTTATTACCTTCATCATACTGTTAAATTTTTGTGAAACTATTGATAATTTTCAAGCATGTACGTACTTTTTTTTTTTTCTCTAAAATTTTATGGCACCTTGGATATAATCTACAATAGCTTCTGATATATACAATGTTCCAGTTGACACAAATTTCAGATCTCATTAGAATCCCCCCACATTTATTTAATTTGCCACGAGAAAAAGCCATTAAACAGGAGCTGAATGTTAAATATGCAAACAAAGTTATTCCAAAACTAGGTTTTGTGATCTCTGTTTGGGATATCCTTGATTATAATAAAGGTTTATTCAAGCCTGGAGATGGTGCAATGTATATTACAATAGAATGTCGACTAGTTGTTTTTAAACCTTTTGTTGGAGAGGTTTTAACCGGTTGGATCGAAGAATGTAGACAAGATGGGATAAAGATCAACATGGGGTTTTTCAATGATATATTCATTCCTAGATCACTGCTATTTGAAAATAGTTCCTTTTCATTAGAAGAAAATGCATGGATTTGGAAAATGGATGAAGATACCACATTATACTTGGATTTAAACGAAAAGATTAATTTCAGAGTTGAAGAATTGGTGTTCACTAATGTTAAACCAAAGTCACCTAATGATGAAAGTTCTGACTTGGATAAGACACCATCCTTTGCTATCATTGCCTCTGCACAAACTGATGGCATGGGGTGCTGCTCTTGGTGGGAATGAAGACATTAAGATAAACTTAAGGTGAAATTTCCCACTGACTGTATATTACCATATCATGATTAATAGATCCTTTTCTTTAGCAATCTAATAATAGCATTATTTAAAGTTATAATATGTATTTAATAATTTAAAAAGATTATTCACCTCTATATCCCCAGGGTTCGGTTAGATATAAAAAGGAATTTAAATGGCTTCACAAATTTTATCGTCATATTCTTTATTATTATGAAAAGATAGTATACAATGAATGACTTAGTTATATTGCATGTATCTACTAGTGGATGAGAACTTCATATTACCCTTGATGACCTTCTCAACAGCGTTAAGGAAATCCTTTTCTGTAGCAACCTTTCTTCTTGCTCTAATTGCAAACATACCAGCTTCTGTACACACTGATCTCAATTCAGCACCAGTGGCATTTGGACACATTCTAGCAATCAATTCCCATCTAATATCACGTTCACAGGACATGGATTTAGAATGAATTCTGAAGATATTGGCACGTCCTTCCAAATCTGGTAAACCGAATTCCACCTTACGATCAATTCTACCAGGTCTCAGCAATGCAGGATCAAGAGTATTTGGTCTATTTGTAGCAAACATCACCTTGATATTACCTCTCGGGTCGAACCCATCTAATTGTGTAATCAATTCTAACATGGTTCTTTGAACTTCATTATCACCACCTGCACCATCATCAAATCTAGCACCACCAATGGCATCAACTTCATCAAAAAAAATAATACATGCCTTTTTCGTTCTTGCCATTTCAAATAATTCTCTAACCATTCTTGCACCCTCACCAACATACTTTTGAACCAATTCAGAACCAATAACTCTGATAAAAGTGGCATCTGTTCTGTTAGCAACAGCTCTGGCACATAATGTTTTACCAGTACCAGGAGGACCGTAAAGTAATATACCCTTTGGTGGATCAATTCCTAATTTCACGAATCTTTCAGGTGATAATAATGGCATTTCAACAACTTCTCTAAGTTTTTCGATCTGTTCCTTCGATCCCCCTATATCACTATATGTAACATCTGGTTTCTCTTCAACAGTCATCATTGTAACTGTTGGATCAATTCTTGGAGGCAATGGCAATTGAATTTCATATTTAGTTCGATCAACACCAACCCTCATTCCTTCTTCAATATCTGTTGGTGAAACTCTTTCGCCTAAACCAACCACAAATTTGGCAATTTGCTTAATATTAATAACATATTTTGATTTCTCATCTGGTTCAGCACCCTCTTCGGCGTCTTCTGATTTAATAATCTTTGTACATCTAGCCACTTGCAATGGTTGTTCTTCACTCATTCTTTTCTTATCAGCTAGCACATCCCATAAGTTTGGACTCACAAGACCAGTATCACTTTCTTCAACCCCCACTTTTTCCTTGATTTTAGATTCAAGATCCTTTAAATCCTTCTCAATTGATTTAATCACTTCACTATATGGAGCTGCACTATATGATTTGAGAACTTGAATATCCCCCTCACTCAATGGTTTAACTTCCACTTCTTTAATTTCTTCATCGTCATCAACAGGTTTCTTGTACTTTTCCCAATCCTCGTTAGGCGCCATCTTACTTCAGCTTTTCTGATTTATGTAAAGGTCAAAAAGTTGATATTTTTTTTGCCACCAGATTTTCTTTCTAACTAGAAAACTAAAAAAAAGCGCTCAGCAATATCATTTACTTACTCTTTATTTATTAATAAAAAAATACAAATAGCTCCTTTAAACATCTAAAGAACATTTGCTAAAACCTTAGCCCCCTTATTTTCTTCATCTTGCTTCTTAATCACCTTTGATTGCTTCTTCAAGTTTGAAAGGAACTTCTTAGAGTTAGCATCCTTTGGATTAGCTTGAAACTTATCAACGAGGGCAACAAGGACAAATGAAGCATCCTTATTCTTGATCCAATCCACAAGTTTATCTTGATCTTGTCCTAAATCAAACAATTCATCAGCAAACTTGGTGGCAAATTCTAATCCAAGTTGAATATTTGGAATTTCATCAACCTTCTTTGTCTCCCTGTTCCATTTACCACCTTGAATGAGAGCCTTCAGAAGTCTGGAAGTATATGGTTTTGTGATTAAATGCTCCTCTGTGGATAAATCACCTCTCACAGTGTCAATGATTTTATCAATAGCTTGAGGTCTGTATTCATCACTGATTTCAGGAATGTCATTGTTATAAATAACTTCTTGAATAAATTGGGCTCCTAAATTTTCATTTAAAAAGTCATATGGATTTTCAATAAAAGTCTTATAGAATTCGGGGAGGAATGCCTTAAGAACTTGAACTCTTCTTTCATTTTCAGGTTTCTTGGATGTATCCTTTGCTAATTCTTGATATTTATTAATTTCCTTCAACACCAATGGATTGAAATATGATTTATTCAGGCCATCTAAAAGATAAAGGAATGGTCTTCTAGAAAATTTGTCAGTAACAAACTTGACAAGTTTATCCTTGTATTCACCAGAAAATGTTCTTTGAATTAACATAGTATCATCAACAGTCATGAAAATAACTTGAAGAACCATTTGACCGTGTTCATTAGAAGCCAATGCTTCTGCATGCTGTTTCAGTCCCTTCAATAAAGCCTTTCTTTCCTTGGCGCTAGCTTTAGCAATTAATGTACAAGCAACTTCACAACCATCTGGAGTGTGAACCAATTCAGCAATTTGTTCTGCTAATAAGTCAATGAATTCTCTAACTTCTTCACCCTCAAAAATTTGAATGTATTCTTTCATAGCAGCATGCAAAATTTGAAACCCTGTTGATCCCTTTTCAACTGATGCCTTAATAGTACCGTATAAGTTACCAGCAATTAATTTTCTCTTCTCAGCAGATTCCTTGCAAACATCAATGACGGTTTCATCTTCTTTACCAGTACTAAAATAAGCATATTGAGAACCCCAGAATTCTCTAACCATTTGTTGTCTTTGCTTGGCAGTTGAATAAAGAACAAACATATCTTCAACAACATATGCACCTTCTCTGTGTCTCATCAATTTCCTGAGCTTACCATGAAGTTCCTTAATAATCAAAGCACGACCATCTTTGGATCCATAATGAAGTAATTTAATCAAAAGGTATTTACCATAAGCAGATGTTGCCAATTTATAGTAATAAGGTTTTAATTCTTCACAAATGTCATCTCTGGTCTTTCTATCAGCATATTTAACCAAAGTTTGAACAACTCTAGAAGCATCGTGCTTTAAAACTAAATCACCAAGAACACCTTGACACAAACTCCATGTTTCATCAACCAACTTCTTTCTAACTTCCTTTGGCATTGGGGGATTTTTGACTCTCAACTTTTCCCAAAGCTTCTTAATTTGTTCAACTTGAATACCAGATTTTCTCTTATTCTTTCTGTCCTTCAATAATTTTCTTTGTTCTTCGTGTTGTTCCTTGGAACTCTTCTTGTTTGGATCAACTTCCTTAGAAGCATCTTCATCTTTCTCATTGTCAGATTCAGATAACCCGTCTTCTTCTTCTTGTTCATCGTCTAAAGCGTCCAATTCATCTTCAGAATTGGATTCAACCTTTTTTGACTTCTTAGAAGCAACTTTAGCATCGTTCTTTTCTGCCTTTCTTTTAGTACCTCTCTCCTTAACAGCCATTTTGAGTGAAAGAAAGGACTATAAGAATGAAATTTTTCAAAAATCTTAAAATTTTTTTTTTTTTTCCTTTTTGAGATCAAAAAATTTTTATTTTATTTTTTTTATATTTTTTTTTGATGTAGGGGAATTTAAGGCTGTGTAGAGGTATCGTGAAATCAAACAATGAAAGTGGCCATTGAGGGGTGTTGTCATGGTTGTTTAACACAGATTTACAGTAGATTAGATAAGGCGGTTGACTTATTGTTAATATGTGGTGACTTTCAAGCAATAAGAACAAAAAAAGATCTGAAATACATGAATGTACCGGACAAATACAAACAATTAGGTGACTTTCATCAATATTATAATGGACAACGGAAAGCACCAGTGATGACTATATTTATTGGTGGGAATCATGAAGATTCAAATTATTTACAACAACTCAAATATGGTGGGTTTGTGGCACCTAACATTTATTTTCTTGGAAGATCAAATGTTATCTGGTATAAGGGTTTAAGAATTGGAGGTTTATCTGGCATATATGATGCAAAAGATTTCATGCAAAAAACTCCTGAAGATTTTGATTTTACTACTTCCTGGGCTTCCAGAAAGGCATATCATTTAAGAAAGGATGATTATTTCAAAATGAGACTTTTAAAGCAAGACAATCGAATGGTCATGTTAAGTCATGATTGGCCTGAGGGCATTTATGAGTATGGTAATAAACCAAATTTACTTAAAATTAAACCTTGGTTTAAAAAGGATGTTGCTACTCACACATTAGGGAATCCTTATGGCATGCAATTGCTGAAACATATCAAACCAAAAAATTGGTTCAGTGCCCACCTGCATATCCACTTCACTGCAGAATTGGAATGGAAGAAAAGAAAAATGATACAGAAAGATACAGAGGTGAAAAAGCAATGTCTTAATGATGATGAGATTGATCTTAATTTATCTGATACTAATGATGACACATGTGGCAATGGCGACGAAATTGCACTGGATATTTCTGACGAAGAATCAGCTTTAGATGAAGAAGTACAATTGAAGCCAACCAAATTTATTGCTCTTGACAAATGTTTACCAAGGAGAAAATTTATTGAAAAGATGCAAATTGAAGTGGATAAACAACATCCATCTTTCAAGAATTCAGGATTGTATTTTGATCCTGAATACATTTCTATCTTGCGTTCAATACCTAAATATCAACCAGACTTTGAGAATTTAACTTCAGAAGAGCTTATGAACCCTCCACATCTAATATTGGAAAGAATGCAGGAATATATACAAGCACAATTGGCAGAGTTTGGGGCATTATCACATGAAGAGTATAGTAAAAGATTCATTATTCCTGGATTTAAAAGATCATTTACAAATGATTCTGGTAAAGAGACAAATCCTCAAACGCAAAAGTTTATCGAAAAATATTTATTATCTTTGTAATATTAATAATGATTTGTTGCAGTGCATGAGCATTTTTATCTGAAAACTTTCCCACTCTAATCTAATTGATTATCAATTAATATTACAAAATATGGATGGATTATCCCTCTTTGGTGGGGGGGAGCATAAAGATGGTGAGGAACCTTTGAGTGGGAATTTTGACGACAATACTGGTTCACCTGCTAGTGTTGATTTGTTTCCCCAAAAGAAACATGAAAGTAACCATTCAACAACTTCTACTTCAATGTATTCAAAGGCAGCTGATAGTATCTCCGAAGATATATATAAAGGTGAATCCATAGAAAGGGATTTTGATGATATTCATAGTTCTGTTTTACATCGAATATTGGATTCAAGTTCTTTAAACGAGGATATTAAGCATGATAAGGTGTACTATACAAAGTTATACAACAAATATAATAATAATGTTAAGGATCTTTTTACTACCGAACAAACGGATGACTTTGATGCATATAACAAGTTGTTAATGAAGGAAGATAGAATCAAAAACAAACTTCAAAAATTAGCAAAGAAAAAGAACAAAAATGCCAATGCCTTGACCACTTTAAATGAATATGAGTTAGATGATATGTTTATAAGACCACAAACTGCTAAGGAATGGAGTGATTTGGAATCTCGAAATAATCATTATTTTAAAAAGTCAAAAGTGAAGGAAATATTTAGAAGGACCCCTACAATTAGCTCCCCCGACACCAGTCAATTCTACGACTTAATAAAGAATGATGACACTAATAGCACAATTTTAATTGATGATGACATTGATTCAGTTGATTTTCCTATAGATTTTCAAATAATTAAAAAGAGAAAACCACGTTTTCATGATATTGATATTATTGTTTCTAATGATGAAAAATTGGATTACAATCTACGAAATATCGATAGTTATCAAGAATATGATCCCCTAAACAAGGATGAAAAAAAGAAAAATAAGTTGATGGAGATAATCGAAAAGTTTAACGTGTTTAGAATTGTTAGAGTTCAAAAAGCTAACAAATATCAAATTCAGAGAAAACTTCATGTTAGACATCTCAATCAAATTGCTCTTGGTGGTACTTTAGGTGTGGGTCTATTGTTATCATCGGGGAAGGCATTTACCATTGCGGGTCCTTTGGGGTGTCTTATTGGGTTTATGATATCAGGAACAGTGGTTTTAGCTACAATGCTTTCGTTTTGTGAAATTGTTACATTGATCCCCCTTTGTGGTGGTGTTTCTGGTATTGCATCAAGATTTATTGATGATTCATTTGGGTTTGCATTAGGTGTCATATACTGGATTTCGTATGCTGTTGCTCTACCATCAGAAATTACAGCAGCATCAATTATGCTTTCATTTTATTCTAATTTGAAGATACCTGGAAATAGTACAGCTGGGTGGATTACCTTGTTTTACAGTGTTACTGTTTTAATCAATTTATTTGATATCAGAGTGTATGGAGAATTTGAATATTGGTCAACAATTATTAAGATATTTTTCTTATTAGGGTTGTTAATTTACAACATTATATTGAATACTGGTGGATCTGGGCCACTCTACCAAAAGATTGGTACAAAATTTTGGGATCATTCCAAATCTGATTTAGCCAATAACATAATTTATGGACCCTTTAGGCCTACATTTGATCTTCGTGATATTGGATTGGGAGCTTTATCAGGGATTGGAGGTGGTAAAGGTAAATTTTTACAAGTTGTCGTTGCATCTGTTATTGCAGCATATGCATATGTGGGAACAGAAATTGTCATTATTGCTGGTAGTGAATCTAGAAATCCTAGGAGGTCACTTCCAACTGCTACAAAGAATATTTATTGGAGAATCCTTATTTTTTATTTGATTGGTATTTTCATTATTGGACTAAACGTATATTCAGGGGATCCTAGATTATTAAGATATTATAATAATGGAATTGCAGTTACTGAATCAGAGCGTGACTTGCAGCAGAATGTTGTTAATGTGTTAAGTGGAGGTCATTGCAATGTTGATGTTAGAACAGTTGCGGGGATTTATAATGGAAATCAATCACCTTGGATTATTGCCATTCAAGATGCTGCATCATGCTCTTTTGCCGCAGCAGTCAATGCTTTTATGTTATATTTTGCTGTGACATCTGGTGCGTCACAACTTTACGCTAGTTCAAGAACATTGTACTTTTTGGCTTTGCAAAATAAGGCACCAAGTATTTTCACAATTTGCAACAAAATGGGAGTTCCATATATGAGTGTTTTGTTTACATCTCTGTTTGGTGCCTTAGCATATTTATCGGTTGAGAATGATACAGGATTGGTTTTTGAACGTATGGTGAATGTTTGCGCAGCAACAGGTCTCTTGGTCTGGTCATGTATGAATTTGTCTTTTATTAGATTTTACCATGCCCTAAAGCTACGTCCAGATATAATAGCAAGAGATGAAGAAAACTACCCATATAAATCACCATTTCAGCCCTATTTGGCATATTATGGCATGGCAGCATCATTTTTGTTAGTTTTGTCTTCTGGATTTGTTGTATTCCTAAATTCAGAATGGTCTTCATGGTTTTTTGTGTCAAGTTATGGTTCATTATTTCTTTTTATTGCATGCTATTTGATATTTTGGGTTTTTCGAAGGACAAAGATTCATAAACTTGACCAAATTGATTTGGATTCGGGTAGACGTGAAATTGATAGAATCATTTGGGAAGATGAGAAGAATTACTCCTACAATTTTAAAGAATTAGTTGAAAAGGGTATTAGTTTCATATTCTAGACTAGTTATATAAAATAAATGGTTCATTATGTACAGTTTAATTATTTAGTAACAACATTTTGTTGTTGCTGTTTTGCATGTAATTTAGCAATCAATAGCTTCTTTTTACGCTCCACAATGACTCTTTCAACAAATAGAGGATCCAGTCCCGGTGAATTTAAAGATTCGTCGAAAGGTAATAGATTTGAGCTTCTTAATTTGAAATCACTTTTGATTTCCCCATAATATGATTCATCAAATTGGACTAGGTCTATAGATTCCTTCCCCTTTTCAAATTCTTGTATAATATTTGCTTCTTTCTTGTCAGAAATACGGTCCCTTCCCATTTCTTCAATAATTTGAACAACATCAGGTAATTCTCTTGATCTACCAAAATATCTGAATCCCTTGACTGATACTGAATCAGAGCCTATGCTACTACCATTGGTGATATAATCCGGCCCACCTAACTCCTTAATACGATACTCCCACGCTCGACGCGCCTTTAAGAGCTGGTTGGCCTTTTCATTCAAATCTCTCAACTCTGATACAAGAGTGTCACTGTCATGTAACTTTCTAAGAATCATTGAAAACTCACTAAAAATGGAATTCCTATAATTGATCGCATCGCTAACAGATGAACAATCTTGAGTTCTCATAAATTTCCTTGTTGTGGGATCTTTAGACATTTTCGACCTTTGTTTTAGGGTTGCCTTGAAAATGAGATTTTTTTTTTTAGATCTTGGTCTCTTTTCCTGTAAACACGTCTTTCTTCTTTTAACTTGTCCTTTATCTTTACAATGATTTCATTTGGACGTAAGAATAAGGCGTTGCTTGTTGCTTTGGCAATAGTTGCTGCTCTCTTTTTCTTTGTGTTGCCCCAAAGTGACTCTGTTGGTGGTTTAGATATCATGAAATCCATGCAAAAGGCAGATTTCACTGATGGTGTTATTGCCTCCACCCCAGAAGATGAAAGTTTGCTTTCAGCTGCACAAATTGATCAAAGTAAGCTTGCCCCAGAAGAGAAGGTGTATCAAGGTTCCAATGATAAGAGTAAGGTGTCCTCTGGCACTGATGCAACCTTAAAATCTAAGGAAGATTCTATAAACAAGGCAGATAATGCACAAAAAGCTGCTTCTGAAAATACAGATAATTCTAAGGTTGGTAAGGTTGGATCCGGTTCTAAGGGTAAAGCTGCTTCCTCTGGTGACTCTGGTGCTGATGCTAATGCTGATGCTGATGGTGTGTATGTTGGTGCTAAGACCTCTAATAAGGATAGCACAAAGAAACCAGCGGCAAATGCAGATTCTAAAGCCAATGGTAAAACTGATTCCAAATCAGGTGTTGGTAGTGGTTCTGCCAATGCATCTGACGACTACGAATATGTTGTTATGATTGATGCTGGTTCAACTGGTTCAAGAGTCCATGTTTACACATTCGATACATCTGTTTCCCCACCAAAGTTGATTAATGAAGATTTTGAAATGCTTAAGCCTGGTTTGTCTTCATTTGATACTGACACTGTTGGTGCTGCTGCGTCTCTTGATCCTTTACTTGAACTTGCTCTTAAGTCTATTCCAAAGAGTAAACATTCATGCTCTCCTGTTGCAGTTAAAGCAACTGCTGGTCTCAGATTACTTGGTAACGCCAAATCCAGTGCTATTTTGAAGGAAGTCAGACGTCATTTGGAAAATGATTACCCATTCCCAATTGTTGATGGAGATGGTATCTCAATTATGGAAGGTTCTGATGAAGGTGTTTACGCTTGGATTACTGCTAACTATCTTTTGGGTAATATTGGTTCATCTAAGGTTCTTGACACTGCTGCCGTGTTTGATCTTGGTGGTGGTTCTACCCAAATTGTTTTTGAACCATCCCAAGGTGAAAAGATGGTTGAAGGGGAACATAAGTACTCTATTGAATTTGGTGGACGTGAATTCACCCTTTACCAATATTCCCATTTAGGTTACGGTTTAATGCAAGGAAGAAGAAGAGTTAATGCAGAAATCTTAACTAAAGAATTGAAAACTAATAAGGAGTTGGTTCCTTTAACTGCTGCTGAGGAGAAGTCAAAGACATTGAAGGCAACTGTCAATATTGAAAACCCATGTATCCCACCAGGTGTCACTGCTGAAGATGTTATTGTTGAAATGGACGATAAATCTAAGTTCATTGTTAACTTTGTTTCCCTTGCTAAAAGTGCATCTGATCCAGCAGCAAAGACCGCTGCCACTCAATGTAAATTCCTCACAGAAACCATTTTGAATAAGGATGCTGCATGTGAATTTGATTCATGTTCTTTTAATGGTGTTTATCAACCATCATTCAAGCAAAGTTTCTCTGCTAATGCTGATATGTTTGTTTTCTCTTATTTCTATGACAGGTTACAACCAATTGGTATGCCATTGTCTTTCACTCTTGAAGATATGAAAGCTATCACCCAACAAGTTTGTGCTGGCTCTCATGCATGGGATCAATATTTCACTCAACCTGCTCAGATTAAGGAATTGGAAGACGAACCTTTGTGGTGCCAAGATTTAACCTTCATGACATCTCTGTTGCATAACGGGTATGACATCCCATCGACCAGAGAATTGCGTACCGCTAAGACTATTGAAGGTAATGAATTGGGTTGGTGTTTAGGTGCATCATTACCTCTTTTGGATAAGAAGTCAGGATGGTCTTGTAAGGTTAGCAAGGAATTCTAATTAAAATTTGAAATTTGAAATTGTAAATCTTTTCTTTTGAGCTATTTAATTCCTTGATATATAAAACAAATCAGTTTGTTTCTTTATCTACATCTATTTTAATTTCTTGTTAATTGATTATCTATATTTTAAGTCACGTCAATTTTTATTTTTTTCAGTGGCCATTACTTCCCTTTTTGTTTCTCAACTCAAGTACGATAATGCCGAATGTATCATCTACGCCAATTCTGAGAACCAACTCTGCTGTTTCAGTCAAGGAGCCAGTTTTACATTCTTGTTTATCCCAACCTGCACGTGCACATATTGAAAACAACACCACTACAATTTCATCAAATTCATCACTACGGTCAATAAATTGGCAGTTACAAAGGGATCTGATAACTCATCCCACTACACCAGAGGAGGAACGAGACTTGATTAATTGTCTGGAGAAAAGCGATCTGAAGACTGTAAGATCACATGCAGATTTAGCTAAAACTGTCCATACCGTTCGAACGTTAAATAAATCACTCAATAGAGCAACCGTTCATCTGGGGATTGAAAAAGTTGTTGTTATCACCAAAGCTAGAGACAATTCTTTGATTTATTTAACAAAAGAACTCACTGAATGGTTGCTACAAACTTATCCAAACATGACTGTTTTTGTTGACTCCAAATTGAAGTCAAGTGTTAGATTTGACGCTCAGGGCATCTTTAAAGATATACATGGAGGATCTTCGAGGTTGCAATACTGGACTAGAAATTCATTAGGACTGGATTCCAATAATATTTCGTTTGTTATAACACTGGGCGGTGATGGGACGGTGCTTCATGCATCCACTTTGTTTCAAACAGTGGTCCCCCCAATAGTGTCATTTAGTTTAGGCTCTTTAGGATTTTTGACGAACTTTGAATTTGAAGATTTTAGAGGTATTCTTACAAAGGCCATATCGGATGGTGTTAATACTGATTTAAGAATGAGATTCACTTGCAAGGTTCATAAAGCTAATGGTGATGTTGTTTCTGAACAGCAGGTTCTTAATGAGCTGACTATAGATAGAGGACCATCTCCATATGTGACAATGTTGGAATTATTTGGAGATGGAGAATTGCTTACCGTTGCGCAAGCGGACGGTTTGATAATTGCCACGCCTACCGGCTCAACAGCGTATAATTTATCTGCTGGGGGTAGTTTAGTGCATCCTGAAGTGAGTGGAATATGTATTACACCTATTTGTCCTCATACTTTATCATTTAGACCTGTTATGGTTCCTGATTCAATGGTATTATTGATTAAAGTTCCAAATAGATCAAGGTCTACTGCCTGGGCTGCGTTCGACGGTAGAGCAAGAGTCGAACTTCATCAGGGTGATTATGTATCAGTTAAAGCTTCTATATTCCCATTCCCTACTGTTAAAGCATCAAAAAATGGATATTTTGCTAGTGTAAGCAGGGTTTTGAATTGGAACAACAGAAAGGAGCAAAAGAGCTTTAAACATTTGTTAAGTGATAAAAACCAAAAAATGTGGGACGAACAAGAAACTCATGATGCCTTTGAATCTGATGAAGAACAATATGATATTGATTATTCAGATGAAAATTAGTCTGTTTTTGTATTATTTTGCTTTTGTATTAATTATGCAAATTGAATGCTGAGCTGTGTTTATGTAATGCTGATTTTTACCGCGCCACGTTTTGAAGAACTTGTATTTTTTGTTAATAAAACGCCATTCAAAAGAAGGATTGAACAGCAATTGCGAACCCCATAATGGCAGAACAGTCACAAAAGACGTTAGATGTGTCTTATGATGTGCCTTTTTTGGATCCTACAGAGAAAATTGGGCCAAAGGTACCATTGGTGAGCCTTGAAGAATATGACAACGTTACCAATGATGATGGCGATGATGAAGCTGAAATCACTTCAACAGATAATGAAAAGAAAATCGGACCTTATAAATACAATCCTACTTCATATAAAAGAAATTGTGAGTCTTTTTTAGGTCCAAAAATTCCTGGCTTAGATTTTGACAGGGGTTGGAATACCTGGGAGATAACTGATTTGAAATCATTCAGAGACGGGGGGAAACACAAAGGTCCAGCTTTCACTGTAGGATCAATGGAATTTAATGTATTGTTAACACATTCTGCGAACAGAGGAACCGACGCTTTTTCTGTTTTTCTAGAAGGTAGACCAATTGATCAAAAGGAGAAGAATGATGATGATTGGTCTTGTCCTGTTAAATTTGCATTTGACGCTTGGGACAATGAAGACCATCAACATAAAACAAATAGCACAAAATTTAGATATAACAAACAAATTTCAGACTGGGGATTTAACAGCTTCATTGATCCGGGATCTATGCTAGGAAGCCGCTTTATTGCTAAAAACAAAGTTAACATTTCTGTTTATGTTTGGGTTTTCCATGATTATACCCATGTTCTATTCCATGATTTTAGGAATTATGATTCGAAAAAGTCAACTGGTTTTATAGGTATTGAAAACCAGGGTGCAACTTGTTACTTGAATTCATTATTACAATCTTACTTTTTCACTAGAAATTTTCGTGATAAGGTTTATCAAATACCAACAGAGGATGAAATCAAATACGATTTACCAACTTATCGTGATTACATTAGCCAACCTAAATCAGTGCCACTTTCTCTTCAAAGAATCTTTTATAAATTACAAACATCAAAAGAGGTCATCAATTCTCTTGAATTGACACAATCTTTTGGATGGACTACAGCTGATGCGTTTGAACAACATGATGTTCAAGAATTGAACAGAATTTTGATGGATAAATTGGAAACAAAAATGAAGGGTACAGAAATTGACGGTTGTTTAAATGATATTTTTGTTGGGAAAATGAACAGTTTTATCCGATGTGTTAATGTAGATTATGAAAGTAGTAGAACAGAAGATTTTTGGGATATTCAATTAAACGTTAAAGGTCTGGCTGGTATCCAACAATCCTTTGAAAATTATGTGGCCTTAGAAATGTTAGATGGTGATAATAAGTATGATGCTGGAGAATACGGTTTGCAAAATGCTGAAAAGGGTGTGATTTTTGAATCATTTCCACCAGTTTTACATATTCAATTGAAAAGGTATGAATATGATTTTAATTATGATCAAATGGTCAAAATTAATGACCGATATGAATTTACACAAACTATTGATTTGAAACCATACCTTTCAAAATCTGTATCTAATTATGATGAAGATTGGGAATATGAGCTACATGGTGTTCTTGTTCATCAGGGGGATGTTTCAGTTGGTCATTATTATGCCATGATTAAACCATCTCAGGAAAACAAATGGTTCAAATTTGAAGATGATAGAGTTGTCAGAGTTACTGAATTTCAAGTGTTTGATGAGAATTTTGGTTGTAATAAACAACATATTGATACCAGAGGGATGACCCGAGAAGAAGCGCAGAATTTATTTTGGAAGCAATCAACTTCTGCTTACATGTTAGTTTATATTAGAAAGAATAAAATTGCAGAAGTTTTGGGAGAGAATGATGATTTTTCTTTCCCTCAACATATACAAAAACAAATTGAATATGAAAATGAGCAAGAGCTGAAGATCAAAAGGGAAAGAGAGCAAATGCATCTTTATGCTAACATTCAAATTTTTACAGATAAGAAATTTGTCAAGTATGATGGCTTTGACATTGGGCCTAATTCGTCCAATAAAATTACATATGCACCAGAAACTTACAATGAAGACTCATTTCCGTTGGAATTGAAGGTTCTGAAATCAGATCCGGTAGATCGATTATTTGAAATTGTTGCAGAAAATGAATATGGAGATGATGTTAATGAAACAAAGCTAAAAGATCTTAGATTTTGGAAAATGGATCTTAGAGACAATGATACTTTTCGTCCATCTGATCCAATTAATTGTCAATATGGTAAGTATAAGGATGTTACCATTGGTGAAATTTGCAAATTATGTGAAAGAAGACGCTACCAGGGTTATTCGGGACCAACTACTATTTACCTTTACCTGGAGGATTTATCAATAGATTTGAATTTTGCATTCAATTCTAAAACAGAGCTATTTGCAAATGGCAAATTTCCAAATGAAATTTCAAGTATTGAAGATTATAATGAAAAAGTTTGTGAAATATCAAAGGTTGCTAGAGAAAACTTCACCCCATCATGGGAAGTTTATAAAGATAATAGACATAACCTCATTTTCTTAAAGTATTTTGATGCAAGAAACCAAGCTATCAGAGGCCTTGGTCATATGATAATTGCTCGGGACACTACATTTTCTGCTTTATCAACGAAAATTGCGTTTTTGCTGGATGAAGACCCAAACCATTTTATTCATTTTGCAGAAGAATTAAATTCAGAGAACATTCTTGACAAAAAATTAGAAGAATCACTGTATCAATCGGAAATTGGTACTGGAGATATTCTTTGTTTTGACAGACCTGTTCAAGTTCAACCTGAAGAGTATAAATTTAAAAATTTGTTACAAATGTATCTATTCATTTCAACAAGAAGGCATTTCAAGATTATCCAAAATCAAGTCATTGATGAAAATGAAGAAGATTACATAGATTCTGATGAAAATGGTGATACTAGTAGCGATACAGATAAGGCAGTGCCTTTAAAACTAGATCTATGGATATCTTTTAATTCATCTTATCAGGATATTGCAACTGAGATTGGAGCAAAGATTGGACGGGAACCAGATAGAATTCGGTTATCTTATTTAGATGATGAAGGTAGACATAGTCTTAGATCTGATTTTAGATTTGATTATTTTGCTAAATTTGCCCAATCAAAGGTAATTTATTTGGCATATGAGTTTTTAAATATTCCTTTGAAAGAAGTGGAGGAGCTCAAAGATTGTGTTGTGTTTTGGATTGGAAATGGTATTTGTAAGGAAGAGAGACATGACTTTTCACTCCCAAGATCAACCACTGTTGATAATTTGTTAGATAGATTAGAAACCAAAGTGCCATTCACTGCTGAGCAAAG
The DNA here is from genome assembly GCA_030560905.1 of Saturnispora diversa. Classification (NCBI taxonomy): domain Eukaryota; kingdom Fungi; phylum Ascomycota; class Pichiomycetes; order Pichiales; family Pichiaceae; genus Saturnispora; species Saturnispora diversa. The sequence continues at coordinate 94,852 of JAKTWH010000013.1, forward strand.
AAATGACTTGTTGGTTTGGACGGTTTCCCAGAATCATCAATTAAAAGATGTTTGTGAATTAGATGATAATATTGAGGAGCAACAAGTGTTTGTGGTGGGTTGCTATCCTGAATTCAAGAATGCATTGTTGAGCAGATCAGATAATGAAATTTTAGTCACCGGTTATCATTTTTTCCAATCTCCTGAAAACTTTCATAGTTTGCCATTTATTTTTAAATTAATTAAGGGTGAATCCTTTTTAGATATGGCTTCTAGATTGAAGAAAATTTTGGGGCTTTCTGAAAAGGAATTTAAAAATATTCATATTGGTGTTGCTAATGAAAACCGGATTGAATATCTTGATCCCAAAAAGGATACTAAACCCTTTTCTGTGTTTCAAGATGGTTGTGCATTAATTCTTAATCACCCAGACAGAAATGCTAGACGTGGAAGCTTACAAAGTTCCATTGTTATCAGAGGCTGAAGCAATTTTATTTCGTGTTATTTATACCTTGGTTTTTTAAAAATTATTAAATATCTTTTATTTAAAAAGGGGTAAATATTGATGTAAAATACATAAAACTATATAAGTGTTTAGACACCCTTTCGTCTTTCAAATTCTAATCTTCTGTAATCAGTGCTACTCAGTTTATCTTTAAAATCTTTCTCGTTACCTCCAATGACGTCTATGATAATTATATCTAGCGGACTCCATTCTTTCTCATTTCTAACATTGTTGATAAATTTCCCACCTGCCTCAGATTCTTTACTGACTATAAGGGCATTAATATCTTTTATCTCGGCAGTCGGACCACAAACATCATTAATCTCTTGGACATTCAAATGCAAATTTGGTCTTAGTAAATTTAAAAATCGTGTAACATTATCACTCCTGCTTGTATAATCTTGCATATATTCAACATAGCTTTTGTTTTTTAACAATTCAGGGCCTGTAATTCCAACAATTAGACTTGATGCCGTTATAAATGCCGCTATAGTTAAAAGAATACGATGGCCATCGTGCAAATGATCAAATGTTCCTCCTACAGCACTTATTTCAAAATGGTTTAAATTGAGTCCTGGACCTTTTTCTCTTGTTTGTTTGCCGTATTCCCCCTCAAACTCCAATGGTTTGGGTATAATATGTGCCGAGAAGAAAGATTTAGGGATGGCATCCAAAGTAACACTTTTTGAAAACTTCACTGAATCCCACGGATGGAAATCTCTTTCTGACTCATCTCCTGCAAATAAAACAGTAATAGCTGACTTTTCCTTACCGTTGATTTGACGTGATATATCATATAAGTTAACTGAGGCCTCTAACAAAGGCAAATGGGTAAGATCTTGATCAGTAATCAAAATAAAGCAATGCTCTATTTCTTTACTAAAAACTTCCTTCAACAAGGAAATCGTTTGCTTCTTAGTATTGACATCAGCAGTAGAGATTGCAATTAATGGAGAAGGCATTTTATAGATGGGATTAAAAATAAAAATAAATGCTTTTTTTCTTCTGTAACATCACAATATATACTTTTTTTCCTTACTTGTTTAACTAATCCATGGAAGCAGAGGCTCTTAATAGTAGCAATGCTGATGTAAAGGAGGATAAAAATATTCCAGAACCGGAACATCAATCGATTGAATACCAGAGAACACAATGGGCGTCCCTTAATAATGCTATTGTCTTAAATTTAAGAAAACTAAATAAGGAAAATATTAAGAGTACCATTTTATCTCTCTTCAAGTTGAATATAAATAGAGGTCGAGGTCTTTTTACTAGAAATATTATTAGATTTCAAGAAATTTCGTTAGATTCTAGTGAACTTTATGCATCTTTGGCGGCAGTAATCAACTCTAAGATACCTGCGATTGGCAAATTGTTAATACAGCGATTGGTAATAAAGTATCAAATGACATTCAAAAGATCTAACAGAGAAGGATGTCGTGCTAGCTTAATATTTATTAGTTATTTGACAAAATTTGAAGTTTGCGATACCCTATTAACGTTTCAAATACTTGTCCAATTATTAGAAAATCCTAGTGATTTCAATGTTCAAATGGTACACGAGATTTTAAATATTTTAGGGAAGTTTTTGCTAGACCAGTCAAACTCTTCAGTTGATCGAATTTATGAAAGATTAAAAAATCTGCTCAGTGAAGGATTGGTTAGTAGTGAAGGTCAAAAGTTGATCCAGAAGTGTTTTCAAATGAGAAAATTGGATTTTAAAACATGCAATGAAATTGACACAGAACTTGATCTTGTAGAAGATGAAGATAAGATAACACATAAAATCAGATTGAATGATGATCTGGATTCATGTGATATATTGGATGCATTTCATTACGAAGCTGATTACCAAAAGAATGAGGAAGAGTTTTTGAATTTGAAGAAGGAAATTATAGGAAACGATGATGATGATGATGATGATGATGCCGCTCATAGTGACTCGAATAGTTCTGACTTGAGTGCCTCTGAAGGAAAATTTGCTGATGAAGTAAAAGATTTTACGGAAAGTAACTTGTTAGATTACCAAAAGAAAGTTTATTTGACTATCATGTCCAGTATGGGACCAGAAGAAGCAACACATAAGTTGTTGAAGCTTCCTTCAATTGATGATAAGAAAAAGGAATTCATGTTGGTTGATATGGTTTTAAAATGTTGTGCGCAAGAAAAGTCATACTCCAAGTATTACGGATTAATTGGTGAGGGACTTATCATCATCAATGATCAATGGAGAGATGCATTTGATCAAGCTTTTATTGAAACATATGAAAACTGTCACAAATTTGAAACGACCTTGCTTCGGAATATAGGAAAATTTTGGGGGCATATGTTTGCATCGGATAAGATGGGATGGGAGGTTCTGAAACATGTCAAGTTAACTGAAGAAGACACAACATCTTCAGGAAGAATTTTTTTGAAGTTCTTATTTCAAAGGATTTTAGAAGAACTTGGGTTGAATGCCATCATCCAAAGGTTAAATGAGGATTATATTCAAGAATACTTGGTAGGTATTTTTCCTTATGAAGATGCTGAACATCTTAGATTTTCAATTAATTTTTTTACGGCCATAGGATTGGGTAAATTGACGGATCGAATGAGAAGCAGCTTAAAGAGTTTGCCACCAGATATTGAACAGATAGAAGAAAGAGGTCGATCAAGATCACCAAACAGATCTTCTTCAAGAGCAAATTCATATTCGAGATCGAGATCTGCAAGCGATAGCTACAGTAGAAGCAGGAGCTCCTCCTTTTCAAGGTCACCCTCTCCGACTAGACGAAATATGGAGGAAAATGATTACAGAGACCGACTACCTACTGGCCCAAGGTCTCGGCAGAATATGGAAAGATATGGTAATAATAGATATTCTGCCTCCTTTCGTGGTAAAGGCAATGATAGGGTCGCAGTATCTGGCTCTTACAGAGGGAGAAGTAAAGGATATAGGGGAAGGGGTGGCAGAGGAGGAGGCCGTGGATATGAACGTGACCATGGACGTAACCGCTAATTTCGGCAACGAAATAAGGATTCAAGAGCTTGCAATACACATTAAATAATTTCTAGTTAAAGAATATATGCAAATACTAATTACAATCAATAAACGTTAAACATTATGAAACACTTTTAGTGGTCGGTCTTCTAGGCAGACAAAGAAAGCTTGGCTGTCTCAGAGGCAAGATCTTCTCCATTAGCACTCCATGGGTGCTTACCAACTGGGGTGGAAATAGTTTCCAAATTGCCACGAAGGTCCACTTCAGATAAACCAACAACACCACCGAACTTATGAAATCTTTCCATGTAATGGATCCTTCTATTTTTAGCCATCTCAACCAGCTTAGGGAAGTAAATTTCATGCTTGTATTGGAAATCAACAAGACCATCAAAATCTTTGTCTAATTGTTCCTTTGGAACAAACTCTGCAAAGTTGGCGTCAAACACAAGTTTTTCTCTAGTCAATGGATCGATAAATGGATAAATCAATTTAAGAAATGCTCTACCTAAAAATGGAATGTTTGTTAAAAGAGCCTTACCCAATCTTTCTGGGTAATGAGTTTGCAAAATATGCAAAACTTCCCTACCAACTGAAAGTGGAGGAATCTTTGAAGTTTCAACTTGAGAGGCAATTTCTGGATGTTGCTTAAAATCAATTAATAATGCCAAAGAATCCTGACCAGATGGCATAAAATCAATAACTCTCTCCAAACAGTAAACTAAGTGTTGAACTTGTCTATGGGATGTCTTTGTGTTTTGTCTACCTGGCTTTAGATACAGACAAGGGCGAGCATCGTTATCAAATCCAAGAACGACTTGCTTACCCGTCAAACTCTCTGGTTCAACAAGAGTGGAAGTAACAATGTTCTTTGAATCATCGGTTTGGTGGCTGATACCAAATTCTCTTCTCCATGCAACAGTACCAGTGATTCTATCAATAGCATCTTTGACGACCCATTTAGTAGCACGTAAATATCTTAAAATACATTCTCTAGTGATCCAAGCTTTTTCATCATCAGTTAATGGTAACATGTCATGTGATTCACTTTCCTTAGACGAGATAACAAGATTTTCATCTTGAAAATGTTTTAAAACCTTTGAATACATCTTCTCTTGTTCGGCGGAGATCGCCTTCTCGGCGGGAGGAATAATATTATCTAGCGGCCCATCAAATGGCACATCAACCTTAACATAATTGACATCTACTTTTTTTTCAGTAACCTCCGCCTTCTTTTTACCGAAACCAAACATCTTTTTCTTTTGTTCCAACAAAGACGTTTAGATCTTCAAAATGTTTTCTCTTCCGAATTATTTTTTCCGTGATAAAAAAACAACACATTAGGTAATCATTGTTCAGCAGCATGTAAAAGAGAAGATGATTCCAGTGACAAAGCAATCACAATCCAAGCTTCTTCAACTTACCAAAAAGCTTCTTTGACTTCTTTTCAGTTGAGCCCTTGGAATTTTCACTGGCATCATTTTGACCCATTTTCGGAAGATGAATATGTAGTGGATTATGCTTCTGGTTATTATTTACTGGTTTGGCAATCGCAATCGGTTTTGCAACATCTGCTAAGTAAGCAGGAGGCTTCTGTATTTGCTTTTTGTCAATGAATTCAAATTTTAAATTCTCCGAATTCATTTCGTTCATATCTCCTAACATATCCAACACTGAATAAATTTGATCTGTACCAACATAAATGTCATGGTTAATTTTATCCTCCATGCTCCCAATCATACTTAACTCAGATGCCGTTAACCCACCAGCTGCAAATATAAACATTCTTGGTCGTTGCCTTTTAGCGTTCGAAAACTTCAATTTAGACTCAAAGTTATAAGACATGTTATCATCCATGGGGATTTCGCCCGCATTGGCATATGGGAATGTCTTTTTGGCCATATCTGTGTCGACCTCATAACCGTTAGTAAGTTTAGTTTTGGTAGTGTATGTTTCTGGCAGTGTTCCATTTGACAATTTTTCGACAATATTACAGTATGATGGAACAAAGGAGGTAATACCACTCTCTAATCCCGTAGGTTTTGTTTCAAAAAAGGTTCTTGGCTCAGGGTGAACCTTCAGATTTTCTTTGAAAATTTGTAAACCCATACTATTCAATAACTCAAGGTTAGTCATCAACTTTTCAACATTGTTTGGTAGAGCAAACATCATCAACTTTTTCATATCACTTCTAATAATACCACCTCTACCGAGCGCATAAATAAGAATCAACCTAATTTTGTCAAAAAGGTCCTCATCATGGAGAGATGATAAACACTGCAATAAACCTTCAGTAGGAGACATTAAATGAGATGCTTCTTTAGGGGAACCTATAGATAAAGCACAAATATTTTCATATTCTCGAAGCATTGCTAACTTTTTGGTATCCTTTATCTCATTACAGAAATTGATATGTCCATTCACCAAACTTTTCAACTGATTGTGTTTTTCAATACGAAGCTTATCACGTAAAGTTTGTGTCACATTCCAAACTCTGCGGAGATCCTGCAGTCTTTTCTTTTGTTCAGGGCTCAATTTTCCAGCTTTCCACAATTGTTCTAACTCCTCTAATTCTTGAAGCTGACCTAATCTTTGAGATTCCTTCTGGAGTTCGGATGAATATTTTTTCAAACTATTCAGGACTTCTGGTAATGTACAATCCTTTAACGACTGATAAATTTCATCACGAGAATCAAAAGTCACTTCGTTTTCAACTCTTTCATTAGATTGAGTGACAGCATTATATTTATAAGTCATCAATGGGTATGCACCCGGTTCAAGTTCCATATTGAGAACATAATCGTAAACAAAAAAGCGGTAGTAATCATAATGACAAAGAGCATCAAACATCCCCATTGTTCTATCAGTGATCATGAATATAGTCCTATTACTGGATGGGTTAAAATCAACATTTGATCTGGCATAGTCTAGTAAACGTTCTTGCAATTTCCTAGCTAAAGTTGAAGCAATTTCGGAATTATAATATCTAATAATTGGCAATTCATTAAATAAAACGCACATACTCACCATAGAATTAATTGCCCTCTCCATCTGATAATCTTTCAAACCTTGTCTCTGTGGTAATTTAGAATAATATGCCGGGATAGATGGGTAAGCACCAGTAATAAAAATATGAGGTTCGCAAGGGAAAAAGCCCAATGAATACGTAAGATGGGGCTTCTTGTTTCCAAAGCCAGCTGCAAAGTTTGGATTTTCCAGTAAATAATTCCATGGAGCTTGCCAGTTACCGGGTAAAAACATTATGGTAGCACTCCTGTATCTCTGTCCTGTTGAATAATCGACATTTAAACAATCAATTGAGTATCTCCTATAGGGGTCTAATAAATAAATAGCATGCTGCTCTCTGTCTTTTGATCTGGCTTCAGAATCAATCAGATTGAACGTGTAAAAGACATTGAGAATATCATCTCCAAAAAGAGCACGCATGATAGGTTCCGTGGTCGCATCAACAATCAAATGACGGGGTGACGGGATTTTTTTAAGTTCTTCTTCAAAAGCATTCTTCTGCAATGAAAAGAGAGAAGAGCTGTCTAGACTCATGATTTCTGGAAGGAGAAGACAAACAATCTGGGTATCGTTGCGCAGGGCAAATTTGAAATTTGCAAAAAAAGTGCTCAGCGTTATAAACAGCAAGCCGATCGACAATTATATGAGATTGAAATGCTATTGTTGTTATTTTAAAGGCTTTGATATTATCATTCATGACTAGTAAACTTCTCCAAATGTTCAAATATAGGATTACATTAAAAATCGTTTACAAAGTTTTATCTATGAATTTAGAAAAAGTGGGTGTAGCATCTAGATGATTCGTGAATTGGCATTGAACTCTTTAACTCATTAAGTTCTGCCTTAATCTCCATTGCCAATTTTGGTGTTAAATTATTACAGGTTGCAACATCTGGTTCACGATCATATTCGTCTTCGCCATAAGTCTCATACAGCAAAATTCTGGAGGAAAACTGAACTCCTGGCTTCTCATCTTTAACACCAAAGATCTTACCAAAAGAGGCAGTGGATTTATTTCTCTTCTTCATCAACTTTTTATTTTTTTCCTTGGAAGCAGAATTAGCAGGTGGTAATGAAAAAGTGGACATATGTCCAAACTCATTGTTACTTAACTTTTGCATGAATCTCTTAGATCTGTCAACTGGACTTCCATTTCCTGACACAGGCAAGCTTTCACAGCTTTCATTGTAATCATTGAAAGGGTTATTTAATGAGTATCTCTTTCTTTGTTGTTGTTCAGAAGCACTAGTTGTAAAGATAGGTTGTTGCAATTCCAGCATTTCATGACCAGTAAAGTGACTATCGTAATCATTATTGCCAGCAAATTGGGCAATCGAATTCTCAGAGTCTGATTGGATAATAGCACTAACAGGCTTTAATTGGGTGATTGAACCTAAAATGGCATTCTGAGTTGCTGGCTTCAAAGGATTGTTAAATGACGGACCTTTTAGTCCCTTGAATGACATAGAAATAGGTCTATTTGCATTTTGCTCCGGAAGATAAACATCAGTGGTATCATGTTCATACGATTTCGAAATTGGCTGTGAATAGTTTTCTTCCTCTCTAATTATTTCAGCAACACTTTCTTTAGAAACTTGCCTTGCCTTAACTCTATCGATATTTGAAGAAATATATTCCACAGCCTCGCCATTCTGCTGCATAGAAACTTTAGAAGCTATTGGAGAATCATATGCCTCAAAGTTCTCAAAATCTTCATAATCCATAGGGTATGTATCAATCCCCAAAAAGTCAGGAACTGAAGACTCTCTGGAAAATCCTTCTCCCAACCTTCTTGGTTGTTCAAAGGATTGACGCAATGGTGAGTATGATTTTGATTGACTTTTCATCGGTGAGGCTTTTCTTGCAGGGCTAAAATTGGTGCTAAAACTGGTATCAATATTAAAGTTTGTGTCCAAAACATCATCATCATCAAAATTAATCATATCAATCAAATCACTCAATTCTTGATCATCTTGTCCAGCGGTATCAAAATTAATGGCCAGGGGGGAAGGTGTCGAAGTCTTTAAAATACTATTCGTTCTGCTTGGATGACCAAAGTCATCATGTGGAAAGGATGGGCTTTTCACTAAAATAGAACCATCAGGCAGAAGCATTTCATCAAAATCATCAGGTCTGTCTTGAATTATCTGAACAATAGATTTCTTTGCAGAGACACCTGAGCGAATAGAGCCAGAAAATTTGATGGATTTTACTGATCTCATTGATCTGGATCTTTCAAGACTCACAATAGATTCAATTTCATTAATACCCAAATGTTTTGGAAACAAATCATCACCAATATGGAATTTATTTGGACTTGAAATAAACGGTTCAATAGTGATTGAAACAGGTGTTTTTTCGCACAGTGTTGAAGGTGATTCCATAATTGGTGTTTTTTCGGTACCAAACTGCTCAGTAAATTGATTAGAAGGAGTACTAGGCTTTGGCTCATGAATAGCTGGGGGTTTAAAAAAATCAGCTTCGGCATTGTCATAGTTAGAACTTGTATCTAACTCCAATGTAGAATCCGGAATGGTATAATCTGTTAAATTAGCAGTACTAAAACTGACATCAACAATTTTTTCAGTTGACTCAACATCAGGAGACCCGTAATCAAAAACGGCAGATTGTGCTTCTTGTAACTTCTCAGTACTTGTTGTTCGAACCATTTGTAGAGGAATATTCTGGCTAATTAAAGAGACTTGATCAAACTTAGGATTCTTAGATTGTTCATCCTTAATATGATCTAAAACGATTGAACTAGAATTAAAAGGCTGTTTGTTTCCTATAATAGAAGCTTCACCATAAGGAAGCAGATGCGGTTGATCGGAAGCTGATTGGGGTGGTAAATTTGGTAAATCCTTTGATAAATCAGTGTCAACAATAGGAAGTGATTTAGAAGGTTTGTGAGGTGATAATTGCCTTGGAGACAATCTTCCAAGTGAACCAAAAGACATTGTCCTTGATTTTCTGTGATTTGAAGGTGTTTGTGGTGTTTGTTGTTGTGGCAATACAGTTGATTTCTCTTCCTTGACCAAATTAGTGGAAGAGCCAAAAACACTCTTTCTCTTCCATCCTGACAATAGACTCCTCGACTTTTCCTTCTTTTCAGCTGCAGGAACTTTCTTAGAACCTGTATCCATGTGCCCAAAACTGAAGGACTTTGGTCTAGACGAATTGGCTTTTGATGATGATGATACATCATCTTTCTTAAAAAGGCTCTTAAACTTCAATTTTGATTTCTTAGGTTTTTCCTGTCTTGCAGGCTGTTCAACCTTTTTAGGAATCAAATCGATATTTAGCTTTGGTTCTTTATATGGTTTTTCTATTGGTTTTTCTATTGGTTTTTCTATTGGTTTTAAAATATCCTCTTTAAATTGCTCTAATGTTGGTGATGAATTTCTCATCGGAGGAACATTCAACAAAGATGGTGAGAACTGTTGGTCATTTAAAGATGGTTGAATATTGGACGGTGGTTGTAAGGCTGGAATTGAATCAAATTGAGGGGTATCAATATCAAGAACAGGGGTTAAGCCAAAATCAAATTGATCAGTTTTCTGTGGACTATCACCATCATTCACTATTCTCATGGATAATCTGTTCGGAGCACTTTGAATAAAAGGAGAATCCGAACCAGAATTTGAAGCAACTTGATTTTGCCTAACAGATGGTACAAAACTAAAATCAGCGTCTTCAGTAACGTCCCCATCATATCCAATTTCCTTAACAGAATCAGAACCTTGTTCAAAGAAATCATCAAATTTCGGTGTTTGAATATTACCTAGTGTGAGTTGCTCACTGAGAACGCTCACCCTATGATTGTTGTAGTTTTGAAACTTTTGTGGAGGATCCAAACTAACATTTCTCGTGGATGGATTCCTTTCTGGTGAATAGTGCTCATAAATATCAGTGTAATTATTATGAATCGAACCTGTAGAAGATGAGTCAGGCAATGGGCTTGCATTACCAAAATTAGATGTGTGTGACAAAGGAATTGTTTCTAAAATTTGCTCTGAAATCTTTGATTGAAGTTTATCATCGAATCTTTCGGCATTGTTTGGTTGCGGGCTAGTAAGGTCAATTAAATCTGGAAGTTCAGCAGCACTAAGATGGTTCGACAATTGATAAGTTTCATTTGATGTGATGGTATTTGACGTATAGAAAGTTGCAACGGATTGATTTCTCTTGACCCCATGCTCCCCATTGAATATTGTTTCTCTCTCAGGGTCTTCTAATATTTCACCTAAATCAGACACTTGGAGTTTTGAATTGTTGACTTTAGATGTCAAAATATCAGAAAGCTTTTGCAAAGAAGGACTAACCACCATACCAATATTATTAGTTGGAACTTCATTTTCTAATGCAAAACTTAATTCAGCTGTTGGTATATCATTGTCCTCCTCCCTAAATTCACCCTGAGTTTTAATTTCTCTCCATGATGGTGATACAATTATAGATTTCCTAATGAAATTGGCATGAGTTTCATTAGATGCTTTAATTTCTTGACTGAAAAACTTTAAGCCAGATATATCAGGCTGTTGATTGTTCGACATTTTATAAGGGGAATCTGTACTTGTTTGAAAAGATGATGAACGATCCAAATTAGGAAAATCTTCGTCCTCACAAGTAGTCGTGCTTGTGGAAGAAGAATAGTTATGTGACCTTTTGATGTAATCACGATTAAGTTGGTTATAATTCACTGTAGAAGATGTCATTACAGTGATATTGAGAGTAATAGCAATTTAATATATGTTACTCCCTTGAAACAAATGAATGAGAAATTAAGTTTGTAATTAATTCAACGATAGGTTTGGAATCGAATAGCTAACAAAGTGTTCAGTTAAACTCCTCTATGACGAAGATAAAATAATTCCGATTTTAAAATTTGTTGTCAAAGACAGGAGGTAATGATAAACCTGCCCCTTAGAAGGGAAAAAAAATGCAAATAGGAGAACGCGTTCTGACGCGTTTTATTTTTTTTCACGTGACTGACGCGTATCATTTATATTTGCTGAGCAATTCTTATATGTTCCGATTGAATTGGTTTTGCTTTTATTTGAAAAGAGTTAGATCCTGTTGATATCTTTAAAAACCTCAACTACCAAGTTTTAGTCTTTAAATTTGGTTTTTTACACTGTTCCAAAAAAAAATATTTACACAATATATTTGACATTTTAACAATTCAAACTAGCCATTTTATGATACTAACTGAAATTCATTTATAATCGAATTAAAAAATTACCAAAAAATATTAATTATGTAAAGGTGGCATTTTAATAACCAATAAGATAGGGTATGTTTACACCCCTTAAGAATTCCCCATATTGTGCTGCCACTTAAATCAACAAGTTAATCATGTTTTTAGCAAACAAAACTTAGGATAACATATGTGATGAATCATATAATTATTGTCTTAAAAATGCTTCACCCATAGCAAATAAGCCTGTTCACAAACAAAAAGGATTGGTTTCATGCAAATCTGAAACGCATGTGCCGCATTTTTGCTCAGCCCTTGCTTCACGCTCTAAGATAAATTGCTTTAATCCTACCATATTTTTTCTTTTTGGCGCCAAACCAAAATTATGTTTTTAATAGGATAAGACTATGACTGCAATTTCAAACTTGCCCCTTTTCTTTCATCCAATAGAACCAAAAAACACCTGTGAAGGATCCTGCAAGCGGGGATCTTTCTGTCAAGAAATCTCCTGCTTCAAAGTCTTTGGCAAAGATGACATGCCAGCCGGAGGCAGAATATCAAATGGGATTAATAATAATTCATCTTCAACTAATAAATTTCTTCAGTCTTATAAGTTTCATTCCAATAGATTATTCACTAGATTGAAGAAAATTCGATCAATTAAAAAGTTTTCAAAATCATTTAATGAGCAAACTAGCAAATTACAGTATACAACTAGTGATGATGTTCCGACTAGTCCTGAATCACTTAACGTGACGTTATTTTCAAATAATTCTTTTCCATTTATTCCTCGGATATCTAAATTTCATTTATTGCCGGAGATTGATGAAGCAGACCTTTATGTTTCAACTGATTCCACGATGAACCGAACAAACAGAGCTGATCAAAATCTATACAACCATAAGTATCCGTATTACAATGCTTCTAGTTTTTGGCAACACAGCTGTTCTCAGGAATCAATCATTAGTGAAATTGATGGTGAACGCTCTAGTGAATCATTGCAGGACGTATGTTTTGTCAATGATATAAATATGCCTCAAGGATCAACATGCCACCTGAAAGTAGCCCAAAGTTCCAAAGGTCTGGGTATAAAGCTGCTATCCGATACAAACGTCAAATCAAAAAACCCTTTTCTAAATGATGTAATTCATAATGAGCAATTGCTGGCACCATTAGATAAACCCAATGTATGCTTGGAAACTCCGATTAACCACGCCAGTACTTTTCCCTGCAATGGATTATCATTAAAAAGAATTGATCAAAATGTAAATGCCGCTAGTCATCCTGCGACGCCAATAAGTATTCATAATAATAATCCGTTCTCTGACGTTTATTGCCAATTAGATGAAGACATATTGACCAAAGACCAAAGAATTCAAAACAAAATTAGGTTAATAGCACAGTTAGATATTGAATATTATTTTGACTCAACTGATGGCATTCAGGTTAAAGTTAAAAATGACTTAAAGGATGATTTCAATGATATGAAAAATTTCGAAGCTAACAGCATCTTTGAGGGCCTTAGTGCAGCTGAAGTGCACGATTATCAAAAAGTCACCATGTGGGCAAATTATTAAGTGCATACCAGGCATTTCTTCTTCTAACATTTATAAGGATTTTCATATTTTTGAGCTATAAAGTAGTAAAATCTTGATGTATTTTCAGTTTTACTCTTCTTCTTCTTCCTCCTCCTCCTCCTCTTCTTCTTCTTCTTCTTCTTCTGCACTGTGATAATCATCATCAGCTTCCGAATTAAAAGCAAATTCTTCTCCATCTTCTTCAAATTCATCAACCAAAGCCAGATCTTTTGATTCTTCAGTTATACCATCATGATTATTTTCCATAGATGTTGGTGACAGTTGCTGTTTCTTCTTTTTGCAGGACTTAAGGTTTTTCTCTAAAGCTTTGAGATGAGCGCTGATTTCAGGATAACAAACAACCGTCTTTGAATAATCAATCAATAATGATGGTTCAGATTGTACAGATTCAGACATTTCATGCTGAACATGTGAAGAGAAAGATTGGTCAATTTCAATTTGCATATTGGGATCAATAATGGCGGGCTCTGTTATATCTCTTTCCGTTGTATTGGTAGGATCACCACGGTGTGGTACTGAATCAGCAATATTTTGGTTGATTATCTTTTCTGTTGTCTGTTTCTCCAAATCTCTGTCATCATCTAAATCATCATAAAGAAAATTCATTATTAAAGATATATTTTTCAGAGGCTGTTTTTCACCTAAAGAGTCATCTATTTTGTTAGTGACAACCATAGTGCTGTTTGTATTAATCCCTCCAGAGGGCCCTAAGATAACTGGTTTCCAAATTAAATACTCGGAATTTAATTTTATAGATTTCTTCTTCTTCAGTACATTGTATCGTCCATCAATAATTGATTTGTTAAACATGAATCCATATTCAGGTTTTTCGGAATAAACATGTGGCATATTGCATACCAATGCATTTAGTTGCTCGATACCAACAATGACATCGTCATGACACATTCCTGTAATATTAGCTAAATCATCCACTGAAACATTCCATATTTTTTTATTTTGAAGTTGTTCATCCTGTGACAATTCATAAATTGCCTTTACAATAGAGTCCTTCCAATAGTTTCTATAACTCAAAAGACCTAAATGGGATAAGGGCTTTTCTGGTGTCCCCAACTTGAATTCTCTTCTTGATAACAAATAACTAAAGTCAATTAAAAAGGCTCCATATCCCCGTCGTTGATAAATCGGTAATGTCATAATACAGGATAAATTATAACCTGTGGCATTAAGTTTCTCCTTTGAAAAATAGCCAATGAATTTGAAATCTTTCTTTGAAAAATCATACATCACATAAAATATAAAAGGTTCCACATCATAATAAAGAGTTTTAGAATTTAAAAATAGTTTAGCCAGGAGACACAAATTATGACAAAAGATAACGTTTTTTCGACCATCAATTTCAAATATTGAGATATGTTCTTTGGGATCCCTATAAATTTCCTGTCCAGCAGGATGGGTTTTGAATGAACATTTTAACAGGTGTCTATCGAATGTGAATGAGGAATTGAAATATGATAAGCAATGAGGACAAATAAACATTATTGTATTGTGAGTACAATTAGAGGGGTAGGGTGATTTATACCACGTATCTATTTCAAATTTATCAAAATGAATAGCCCTCAATTTGTTATGAGAATGTTGAGAAGTTGGTTGGAATTCAGATGAAGGGTTATTTATTTGATTTGATAAATTTGTATCTGCTATAACTTTTGCTTCTTCTGATATTCGGTCAAAAAGAATTCTAAAATCACTATCAGGATTAGTCTTATATGTATTTGCTTCTTTTTGAGTAAAAACCCCTCTGTAGGGTAGTTCCAACAGAGAAGCAGGCACTTGATAAAATCCATTTGATTGATTTGAGAAAGGGACGGTGTGCTTGACCCGTTTCAAATCACTTTCATCCTCTGAAAAGGTTTCAGATAACACAGAAACCGAGTTTACAGAAGCCTTTGCTGAACTTCTTCTCTTTCTCCTATCCATAAGCTATCTTTTAAGGTAGATGGGTAATAGTGGGAACAATAACATAATGTTAATGTGGCGCGTTACCTCATGAAAACTTTCAAAATATCTTTTATGACTACAAGGCAGTTTATCTTTAATAAAACATAAACTACGCAAGAAAAATTGCAGCTTATCTGAAAATGTTACCAGTCTTTTTGCTTTTGTCTAGTGTATTTATCTGTAAATTTTGATATTAAAATTCAAACTTTTTCATTTTATTTGCAGCTTTTTAGTTCAACCTAAAACCTTTTTGGTGAAAACATTAAATTGGAATTAACTGAAACTTTGAAAATGGTAAAATCTGAAATTAGGCAAACTAAAGTAAAGAAACCAACACTCTACATTAAGTTAATAATATTGAAAGACCATATCGTTTATTAGATATGCTTTTTCGTGCTGTTTTCCACAACAACACACAAGGCTGTTGTAAAAACGTCTTATCACGTGATAAGACAAGATTCGGCCTCTGGGACTTATGACATTAAACGTCAATAAAAATCATTAATTTATGTTTTCAGAGAGATGTCAGCTTTACGGAAAATGGTACAACAGGGAAATTACTTAAGAGAAGCATATATAGCACAGCTTGCGGTCAAGAGAGCTTCTCTTTTAACGACAAAGGTCTCACAGGAACATCTTAAAGATGGTGGGATTTCAAAGGAAGATAAATCTCCAGTTACCATTGGTGACTTTGGTGCTCAAGCTATTGTTATTAACTCAATCTTGAAGAACTTCCCTACAGATGAAGTTGTTGGCGAAGAAGACTCTCAGTTGATCAAGGAAAAGAAGATCGATGATCTCATTTTCTCTTACGTTGACTCTATCCAAAGAGCTAATTCGGATGCAACTGCTGAACTAGGAGTGATCCAATCAGCTGAGGATATGTGCATCGCTATTGATAATGGTAATTCTCAAGGAGGTAACAAGGGTAGAATTTGGGCATTAGATCCAATTGACGGTACTAAAGGGTTTTTAAGAGGTGATCAATATGCTGTGTGTTTGGCTTTGATTGTTGATGGTGAAGTTAAAGTTGGTGTTGTTGGCTGTCCAAATTTGCGTCACAACTTATATGATCCAAACTCTAAGAAAGGTGGTCTTTTCACTGCTATCAAGGGTCAAGGTTCATACTTTCAATCTTTAGATGATGAAATTACTTTCCCATTTAATCAATTTCAGAAAATTCAGTTGCATAACGAATTTGACACTTTCAACGCCAGAGTTGTTGAGGGTGTGGAAAAGGGTCATTCTTCACATACTCTTCAATCATTAATCAAGGAAAAATTGGGGATCTCTCAACCCTCTGTTAATTTAGACTCTCAAGTTAAATATTGTGCTGTTTCTAAGGGTGATGCTGAAATCTATCTTAGATTACCTAAAGACACTAAATATAGAGAAAAGATATGGGATCATGCTGCTGGGTATCTTTTGGTTAAT
Source organism: Saturnispora diversa (assembly GCA_030560905.1). NCBI lineage: Eukaryota > Fungi > Ascomycota > Pichiomycetes > Pichiales > Pichiaceae > Saturnispora > Saturnispora diversa. The sequence continues at coordinate 111,534 of JAKTWH010000013.1, forward strand.
GAAAGTGGTGGTAAGGTCTCTGATATTTATGGTAATGACTTAGATTTTGGTTATGGTAGAACCCTCAACAGTCAGGGTGTGATTGCCTCTACAAGTACCCTTCACCCACAAATTATTTCTGCCATTAAGTCTATTATTGGTGAAACGGGTGAACAATTGGAACAGTTTTGTTAATATAATTTATAATTTATAATAATAATAGGAAATTCATGAGCATTTATTCTGTAATATGAAATTTTAACCCCCTATAATTACTTTGGTGTTTAATGTTCATTCAATGTCCAAGAAAGAAATTGATCACAAGTTTGTATCATTATTTAAGAGTTCTCCATTGAATGACTTTCTTTACCCCTTTAAAAAAGCCCCTAATCAATGGGTTGCAAAGTATATTGTGATTTTATTTGCTGTTATTATCAGGTGTGCAGTTGGTTTGGGATCTTATTCAGGTGAAAACACACCTCCAATGTTTGGAGACTTTGAAGCCCAACGTCATTGGATGGAGATTACCCTTAATTTGCCTATCAGCGAATGGTATTATTATGATCTTCAATATTGGGGGCTTGATTATCCGCCTTTAACAGCATTCCATTCATTCATTTGTGGTTGGATAGGTCAAGTATTTAATGGTACATGGTTTGCACTAGACACATCTAGAGGCTTTGAATCAGGTGATTTGAAATCTTATATGAGAATTACTGCCTTAGCTTCTGAGATCATTTTTTATATTCCTGCAGTTATCATGTATGTCCGTTGGATGGGTCGTCATTATAATAAAGCATCATCAATTGATCAAACAACTATTGCGGCAGCTATTTTATTTCAGCCAGCTTTAATTATTATTGACCATGGTCACTTCCAATACAACTCAGTGATGCTTGGATTGTCTTTATTAGCGTTAAATTCTTTATTGAATGACAATTACCCTCTGGCCTCTGTTTTTTTTGTTTTATCACTTGGATTTAAACAAATGGCATTGTATTATGCTCCTATATTTTTCTTTTATTTGCTTTCGATGTGTTTGTTCCCAAAGTTTAATATTCTTAGATTTATCAGTGTTGCCACTTCAGTAGTTATAACACTACTGGTGCTATTTCTACCCTTTCTTATGTCAGGAATTTCACAAGTTCAGCAAGTTTTTATTAGAATGTTTCCTTTTGATAGAGGATTGTTTGAAGATAAAGTTGCAAATTTTTGGTGTGCAACTAATGTCATCATTAAGTATCGTGAGAGATTCAATTTAAGTCAATTAAGAAATCTTTCACTAGCTCTAACAATTTTAGGAATGACACCATCTTGTATTGCTATTTTTACACGACCATCAAAACGTTTATTAAGCTGGACTTTAGCATCATGCTCCCTATCTTTTTATTTATTTTCCTTTCAGGTTCATGAAAAGTCGATTCTTTTGGTTTGGATGCCTGTGACCTTGTTATTAAATGAAGTCGAACCAACATGTATTTCAATGGTTTGTTGGTTTTTAAATATTTCTTTATTTTCAATGTGGCCACTTTTACAAAGAGATAAATTGGCCCTTCAATACACCGTTTTAGGTATTCTTTCTAACTGGCTGATGGGCAATCTCAGTTGGATTAGAAAGTATGCCTGCAAAGTGATCCCATTCCTTTCTCAAAGGCCCTTTGCGAAACCAGTTTTGCCATATTCATTATTTTGGAAATTTGTAATTGTGGGTACATACATTTCTGCTGGCAGCTTACAAATAATAGAGTTCTCTATTGCTCCACCTGCAAAATTACCTGATCTTTGGGTTATTGGTAACGTGTTGATATCCTTTGGCTCATTTATGCTTTTTTTTATTTGGTTGAATTATAAAATTTTCATTATTGCTTCATCATCAAAACAAAAGATTAATTGAACATTTCATGTTTGAATTATATAACTTATGTATTAAATGAGTGCTTTATGATCATTTTTCATGCTACCTTATGGAATAATATAGATATTTAAATCCTGTATGCCATTAGGAAACTAAAGACTGACAACATGAATATAGCGTCTGTTTTAACGATAAATATGAGTGTATTAGTAAAATGATTTGTTTTTAATCTATAAAAGTATGCCATAATATTTACAAATGCCCAACTATAATCCTAAATAGTTCATCGTATCTTTTCTTTCCTTATGAACCTTTTCTGACATCTCAAATATAACTTTTTGATTTTGTACCAGGCAATATTTCCCATTAAGCAGAATGGAGTTATCATGAAAGTACTTTCTCAACAAAATTTCAATTTCTTCTTCTATCATTTTCTCGTTAAAATATAATTCGTTCTCTATAGAGGGGTCAACACCTGAAAATTGTGAAAAGTTTTCAGATAAAAGCACAGCCTCCTTAAACCCTTTCAAATGTCCATAGAGCATCCTAATCATACAATAAACCGTAAGAACTGTGTCATAATAGTAATACAAACATAAGTTGGCCTGTGCAAAGTAGACAGATAATTTTGAAGATTCCTTCAAAATGCTCAAAATTGAGATAAAATCAAGCTTCAACCACGAATATTCCAACATTGAGAGCACAATTTTCATCCAAAAATTAATATGAATCCAGTCATATTCATTCTCGCTTGCTTGGATTGAAGATATATGATATGATAAAATAGTGCACACAGCTCTTACTAATTTTTCACTCGAATTTGTTTTGGTAAAGAGGTCCTTGAAATCAGTGGTGAAATTAGAAAGCTCTCCGTTTATAATCGATGCAATATAAGACTTTACAATTGAAGTTATCAATCTGTTAGTACTGATGTCACTTGCATAGGCAATCTGTTTTGATAATGAACCTGTTACCGATTCTAAATTGAGTTTTGCCTCTAAATATTTCCACTCAGGAATACTAATTTGATCTCCAATCACAGTATATATGTAAGTCGCAACATCTTTAATATACTGATCATCAAACTGAATTTCATATTGGGTTTTAATTGAACAGATAAATAAGGCCATAATTTCGTTTGACTGCTCATCAATATTGTAACTACCAACAATTGACGATAATGCTTTAATGGTCAAACTAGTGCGCCTTTTCTGCAGTTCAACTGATGACAAATTACAAAATTTGGATAAGCCTGCTGCTAATAACTGCAACTGCATAATCCCATTTAGTAATTGCCTTATATCAGCTTTAGCAATTGCAAGATGCTTGAAAAAACATAGTAAAATGTCTCTTCTTATATCGATTGCGGAGTCTAAAAAAACAATTCCACAAAAGAAAGGTAATTCCAATCGTTCCATCACCTTTTCATCTCCTAAATTTTTCCATTCTTGATAATAAACCTTAGGGGCTGAAATACCCATTTTTTGTCGTCCGAATAGCCAATACCTCAGCAATTCTACCCGAAAAGTTGAAGTAATACTCCTGCTCAAAAGCTTAGCGCGGCAAGCATTACAGAACCTATCCAGAAGTTTCTTAAGCTTTATAGTGTCCTTCTCAGTAGCTCTTTCAATGCCAAAAATCCAATTTTTCTCAATCACTTCAAAAATAGATTGAATGGAATCTTCAAATGGCTCTGTACATTCCAACTTTATAAGATGTAACATAAATTGAAGAGCATGTTTAATGGGAAGATGCTCATCTGAACTCAAATTATTTCTAATAGACCCCAAAAGTTCTTTAAATTCAAAATTAACCTCTCCATCCAATGATAAACTATTCAAATTTTGAACAATATTTGGGAGAAATTTTAGCAGTGTCAAGATGGGCCTCCTGGAAATACGGGTGGTGACCAGTTTTAATAAAGACATAAGAGATTTCAAACTGTAGGTACTCCCTTCTTTTATCATTGCCTCAACAATATTTGTCAAATATGCCAGAACATCTTTATCAAATACTATCCATAGCATCAATACGGCTTGTGCTCTATTTTGCAATTGGATTGAATTATAACCATTTAAGGTACTACCAGGTGTTAAATCTGTTTCTAAGAATGACAGACTATACTCTGTTGAAGTTCTGATATAATTTCGGGAAAAAATGGTCAACATTTTAAAATATAGGTCCAAGCATCCATCCTCAGGGAGAGCAAATAAAATTGATGGTTCATTCTGTAAATAAGCACTCGCTTTATGCTTCCTTTTGCTTCCAACGTTCTCAAACTTATGGGCAGATAACAACCTAAATACTCTGATTAATAACTGCGGCTCAATCTCCCATCCCAAATCTCTTTCCAATTTAATTAAAATGATACATAAATCCTTTGCTTGCTTATCTGTTGCACTATCACTGAGGTTTTCTTTTTTCAAACTTTCCAGATGAACTAGGTGTTGGATATAGAATGCCCAATCTGTTTCGATTTTCTCCTTTTGGTTGAAAAAATATAAAGCACATGTCACATCAACAAATTTCAACTTTGTCCCAAGCTGAGTCACAATATCCCATACATTCTTTGTAAACAGTAAATATAAATTTAAAGCTTCAAAGTAAATTCTATTTTCAGGAATAAAAAATAGTTGATATGGTATCTGACAAAAATTCAAAATAAATTTCTTTTGAATCCAACGAGCTGACTTTTGAAATGTTAAATATTGAGGAGCATGAACCCCAAGAAATCTTTGAAATAAATTCATGCAAACAAGAAAAAAAGGAGAAAAGAAGCAAAACGCTTCCGGCTCAGGTGGGTGATCTCTTAGTGTATTTAAAAATTCATTCATAAGCAAACCAACGTCCACTAAAAGAATAGGAAGATCCCTCTTCAAATTCCAACATAATCTAATAATGTTGATGAGCGATTTTCTGATTTGAATCACTCTTTGATTGCTCAATTTGCCTCCACGTAATGCCACCCCTAGAAAGGCAAAAAAGTCTTTAAGAGATGTCAAAACATTTTCTGTATCTTTTATTGGTGTAAAAACAATGTTGCCAGACTTATCCAGTTCTATGATAATATTGGATTCATAATAATATGTATCCTCCAGGCTCAAAATTTTTGAAATCAAATTTGACGTCAGTAATTTAGAAGATAGTTCAAATTCAGCAAAATGTTCAAGTTTAAGATCCATTAAAACTTTCACACGTCTTTCAGAAATACTTAATTCATCTTGATGCCTGTTCCAAAGTTTTTTCATAGTTTTCCAGTTTTCATTGTTAGCAATCCCAACTCTCTGCTGCCGGGTCACATCAACTCCCCTAGCCGCATCAAAATTCATTTTATTATTAACAACGTGATGACGGGACTTTTCAAAGTAACTGGCAATGCCTTCCGCTTGAAAAGTACCCTTTGAAACTTCTCTATTGAACTCAAAGTTAGGATTGCTTTTTGGGGCATAAGATGCAGCTATGACAGTATTTCCTTTTGCCTTCTTTCTTTTATGAGTGTGTTTTTTATCCGTATCTGAATCGCTGGAGTCCTTATCCGAAAGGCGATGAGCTCTATTTTGTTTCATGCTCATTGCAGACTTGCTTCTAGGTAAGGAAATAGTTTTTGACCCCAAAGATACAGTCCCCCTTCTATTTGTTCCATCAAAATTAGCAGTAGTGGATGTGATGGTAGATGAAGACCTACCAAGAGCAGGGAATGTGTTAATGCGATCAGCCTTTTTTGCCTTTTCTTTAAAATGATCCAAAGAAACATTCATATTTTTCCTAGAAACTTCCTTTTTGTCCACATTTTCTTCGTTATCAGAAAACCCTAAATCTAGTAAAGGGTCTGCAAATGCATGGTATGAGTTTGTGGTAGAGTTTGAAGGGCTTTGTTGGTTGGAACTAATTTTGCGTGATCTATACGACATACGATCCAGAACATCAATAGGTTCTAAATGTCGGTTAGATGAATTAGATGATTTTGAAGATAGTTTAGAAAATTGTTTAGTGGATTTTTGTAGCATTGGGTTAATTAAAGATTTAGTATCCTCAACAGCGGCAATTCCCATATAATTATAGATATGTTCCATTGAGTGTAAAAAAGGATCAGAGACAACAGAATCTTCCGCTTCTCCTTGATTCTTTACAGATAAATGACCATCTGCTATATGGATATGAGGTTTTGTAGCGTTTTTTCTGAGCTTAGATGTGGATGACGCGGAAGCTTCTTCTATGTTCAGGAGCTCCGAGGTATTGTCATCGCCATCAAGAGCGTACGTGTCAAAGTCATAATCATCATGGTCAAGGTCATCATTATCTTCATTATCATGCCCTTGTGTGCTGGGTAGTTGTTTAAAGTCAGCATCTTCGGCAGTCATTGATATGTCGTGAAGTAATTTTTGCTCAGCACCTGCAGGTTGTTCCATAATTTCCCTGAAAGTCTTTTTGGAAAAAGGCCCATAACCGTAACCATTATCCTTCCGCTGCTTTCTTCTCTTTTGATAAATCTCATCAAGAAATTCAATGATTTCATCATCAGTTTTCCCCGACTCTGCCATATCTAAAAGTTCAACCGGAGTAGATAATCCAAGATATTCGGCTCTATCCACCATATATGGATTTCTATTGACAATGTTCCTATGTCGAAGTTTTCTTACAGGATGGGTATCAAAGGAAGGTAATTGGATTGGTTCAGTTTCAATATCAATTTCTTCGGGAATGGGGGTTGGTGATGAACTGAAAGTACTAAAGTTTGTTTTAAAATGCTTTAATGGAGTGCCAGGAGTAATTGTGGTAATATTATTTATTTCATCAAATATTCTATCCAATTCTTGTTGAGATCCGTCTTGCGATTGTTGTTCATTAACTGCATCCTGAAGAATCAAATCCTGTGATTTTGCAGGAACATTGCTGATTTGTGGGGCTGGTTGCTGAAAATCAGAAATATTATCGTTATTTTCAACCTGACTATCTTCAAGAATATGATGTGTTCGACTTCGAGATGGAAGCTTTATTTGCGAATCTATATCAACCTCTGTAACGTCATTTAATGTTAGCGCCTTATTTGACAAAGTATTCACATCACTACTACTGAGAACAATCAGTGATGGATCAGATGGTATCTCATTATTAGGTATAAAATTGGATTTGACTGATATCTCAGTATCTGAATATGATTCGAAATCCTGTTCAAGAGACGAAGATTCCACATCTGAAGTAAAATCCTCAATATTTGTCATATTAATTTCATTAATTTTCATTTGGCTCTGTTCATCTAATTCCCTTGAAAGCTGATCCTCATCAAATATTGTATTTGAGTTGAAAATAGACGCGTCATTCATCAACCTTGTCCATGTTGTAAAATCCTTTCTTTTAAATCTATGATGCGATACACCGGAGCTCAACCAAAACCTTTGTTTCTTCCTATACTTTTTCTCTAAGAAATTTTCTATTTGGTCTAAAGTGTATCCATTATTGTAAAGTTTGTTCAAATGACTCTTTGTAGACAAATTAAGAAACTCAGCAGCAATAACTGTAAACTGATGATTTTGTGCAAAAGAAGCTACTCTCCGTGTATTCCTAAGTATTTTATTGGACTGTTTGGCTATTGATCTCAATTGATTCACCTTCACTGGCAAGTGTTTACCCTTTTTAGTTTTCTAAGAAGAAAACAATTAAAATTTGTTTTATGTTAGTAAAAAATTGAATTTGAAATCGCCGATAAGACACATACCGTATTAAGAACAACCAAAGAGGATTGTATGCCTTCACCATCACTCTGTGAATTCAAAACCTCCTCCTGATCGCTCATTTCTTCATCAAATAAACCACTCTTTAAAGTATGAAAAGGCGCGTTGCAATAGCAAAAATACCTTAAGCACCCTATATTTTATCTTCTCCATGTCCTCTTCAGGCTCTAGCACGAGGCGATCGTCAACAAAAAAGAGGCCACATAGCCCCTCAGTCTCTACAGCAACAAGTCAACTTTTAACTGCTACAAAGGCGTTATTCCAATGCCTTACAGCATGGGCAGCATCTGAAGCACCGGTGGAAGACGTTTCTGCCAAGTTCGTTAAGTTTGGTGACACTTTTAAAATGCTTAAAAGGGCGTATTCATTTGTTGGATTAAACACAAATGAAATGCCAGATATTCCAGGAAAAGTCAGAGCTATTTTAGAACAATCATTGGTTTTGAAACCATCTCAAGATTCTTTAGATATCTTTTTACCTAAAGTGGGAGAAACAGTTGCGGAAATGATGCAGATGCTTAAAGATAAACAGGTAGAACTTTCAAGAATAGAATCTAGAAAGAATTCTCAGACTTCATTGAGTTCTAAAAGTGATAGATCCACACCGAATCATGAAATCGAAAATATAGAAAGGGACTCAACCACCGATTCAATGGCCCGCCTACAGCATAACTCAGGTCTTATGAGAAGAGCTTCGAAGAGATTTTCTGCATATCAAACCAATTCAATTATCAGTATGAATTCTCCAAGGCAAGAATGTTCTAGCCCTATCAGACTACCTAAAACACCGGAAATCGATCACATAGTTAATAGTAATGAAGCTGACATTGAAATTAAAAAAGAAGAAATCCAAAAGAGACTCTCAGCACCCCCAACACCAGATGTCTCAATTGATAATGTCCTTAACGGTGGCAGAGAAGTTTCAGGTCTTCAAGAAATGGAATTGGACTCGAAAGTTGTAGTTCCAAAATTGGTAGAGCCAGGTTTACATAGTATATTTTTGAAGCTTAAAAATGATGTTAAGAAAGTCTTTATTAGACTACCAACAACCCAAGCAAATATAAAGGTTTTATTTACCCAAAAATTTAATTATTCACCACCAGGAGCATCAGCATTTCCATCCATATATATACAAGATAATCCTAACAGCATAGCATATGAACTTGAAGATGTGAATGATATTTCTTCAAATTCAATTTTATCCTTACATGAACCAGATTTGAAAAGTGAAATATTCAGACATGTGGATATTCAAATGGATTCTGTCAAGGGTGATATGGCAAAAATGGAGGATCGTATTTTCAAAAAGTTGGAACTGTTATCGGTTTCTGCAAGCAACAGCAATAGTAATAGAGGCCAAACATTGGCAAATATTTCACAAGAAGATGACAAGGAATACGAGAAAAATATGAAGAAGATGATCCAATCTCGGAAGAACGATCAAAAGGTTATAGATGATTTGAAGTTCGAGTTAAGCAAATTGAAACAACATCACGAGAGATCCACAAAATCATTGAAATCCAGCTTAGAATCCGTATTAGGTTATATTTCAGACATTGAAGCTTCTAATATTTCATCACAGGGAGTTGATAATAATCCATACATGAAAAAATGTAAAGAAAAAGTTTCTGGTGGTTGTGAAGATCTTGTTATTAAATTAGATGATCTTCAAGATATAATTGAGGTTTTAAAACTTGATATCACTAAGAGAGGTGCAAAGCCAACACACAATCAAATTCAACATATTGCAAAGGAAATGAAATTGACAGATTCTTCCTTGAATGATATGATAAGGTTTATGTCTACCGAGAAGAAAAATTGGACTGCTCTTTGGAGTAAAACATTAAATTCTATTGTTGAAGATCAGCAATTTTTTAAGGCCCAAGAAGAAATTCTTTCTCTTCTGGAACAAGATTACCAATCTGCGACAGAGACTTTTGATTTGATTGTGAAATGTGTTGATGAGCTGGAAAAAGGAGCAGCAGTTTCTCGACCAAGATTACCAATTCCCGACCCTTCAATAACCACCGAGGATGCCACCAGAATGCTTTTCAGTGAAGTTGACAGTCTGAACCCTAATCATGAAGAGCGTGTTGAAGCGATCAAAAAACTTGAACGTGTTAGGGAAATGGAGAAAAAGATTATGATGAAAAATGATTTCCAAGATGAATTAGGTGAATTTGTTGAGGGCGATAAATTCAAACATAGTGGGGGTATTGAAGAGATGGAGAGAATAAGAAAGCAAAAAGATCAGCAAAACTTGAAGACTATGTTTGGTGCTTTTTAGGATTTGATTTCCTTGAAATGTAAATGTGTATCTGTGTATTGCTTTATCATATTGATGAGCTTTTTTACCATGATTTTAACATTTTTTCCCCAGTGATCTTTAACTGGTGAATAAACCGTACATGAGTACATCCCTATTATTACCGAATCCCTGCCTTTTAGGAATAGTGTTTTGTATCTCTACTCATGATGGGAATCAATTGGTTTTTCATTACCCTCCAAACCCCAACGAATATGGATTTAAACCGACTCCATTAGATAACCAAGTTTTGGACACTGACAATGACAACTACTCATCCTCTTCATCATCATCTTCTGATTCAGAATTAGATGGATCTGACGTAGAAAAGACTGGGTACTTTTCTGAGGGAAGTGCTAGTCGTTACAGTAGGGGAAGTTTTGGCTCTGATAGCGGTTACAGTTCATATCATCAATCTGGATCCGGAAGCCATAAGGGATCTTTTGATGCAAAATATGCATCAGGTAGAGATATACTTGAAATAATGGATGAAAGAGATAGGCGAAGAAAGCGTAAGGCTTCAAAGAGGCTTCAAAAGTTGAACACTGCAGTCATTGGTGATAATGAGGAACTAAATTCACCATCACTAATATCTAACAAAACCCCAAATAGTAATGGTGCGTCATTAGTTAATAGTCCTAACATAAATTCACAGAATGAAAAGACAGAATTCAGAATTGAAAAGCTATTTTCTTTTGACATTGATTTTATCAGTGATTTGGCTACTCCGCCAAAAGCATTATGTAACAATCGATTTGAGGTCACTGTTGAAGATATGGTGTTTTTAGGTTTGCCAATTAGAATGAATGATGATGGAAACTGGAGATCTTTGACTAGAAAAATGGCTAAAAGGAAAAGTGTCTCCACAAGAAATAGGAGTTCGAGAAGAGAATCTGTTAGGAGTGATGATATAAGAAAGACAAAGTCACATAATACAAATGATGAATCTGATGCTGAAAAGGATAAAGATGATCAGGCTGATCAAAATTGTGATAATGATAGCAGTATGTATCAGTTTAATTTACTATTTGTGATGAACCCTCCAGTTGTTGAATACAATCATAGAATTGATGAAATGTTCCATTACATTGTAAGTAGGTTGGCGCTTCTATTGAGATACGAGCAACAGAATAACAATTATATTTGGGAAGAATCACAGAAAATTATGAAATTGAAGGAAGAATTGATTCATTTACCAATATCTACGCAATGGGATCAGATTATTGAAAAAACATCTTTGGGGAAATTAATTTATCAAACTTATGAATCTATTTCTAAATCAGATATTCTTAATGTGGAGATTAACGGGAGAATGCGGTCCTTTCAAATTCCAATTAGAACAGTGTTTTCGAGTTTACCACCGAGAACTTTAGAGATACCTAAGGGATCAACACTGTCATCATTATCACCATTCAACCAACTTAATAGTATTGAATCCACTGCACATCTAGATATGAATGATCATACAATGGGTTTCTTTGCGTTGATTTTACTGGATGACGTGGAATCAATCATCAGAGATATTCGAGTGGATAAAGATTCTGTCTTTGCATCTTTTATCAGAATGATCAATCCTAGTGAATCCTTAAATAAACTTTCCGTTTTAAGTGGGTTAGGACTTCCGGAAGTGAAACTTTTTGCTAATCATTTAGTCTATTGGAGACGTGCGAAAGCAATTCTCCCTATATCATCTAGAAACACTTATATTGTTTCACCAATGTCCCCAATTAAACAAATTTACAAGGATGCTACTAGGTTTAACAGAAATTTCCCAAATTTACCACCAATCACTACTTTTTTGGCAATGATATCTGATATTTCAAATTCCAAGCCGAAACCAATAAGCACTATTATCCCGTCAAAGGACCATAAGGATTTATATTTGGATGCTATTTCTTGGTTATTAAAATATGGCTATTTGGTTCAACTTTGCTCATTTGTTTATCTTAAGATTACAAAGGAAATTAAAATTGAAGTAGATGAGGAAGTTGAAATGGAGATGAAAAAGAAACAGGAAGCAGCCAGAAGGAGACGACAGACAAATCGTGGTCTCCAAAGTGATGAACCAAACACAACTGAATATGACTCTGAAACTAGTTTACAATCAGATATTGGAAGTGAAACTAGTGATAATGAGGCTAATAATGGAAGTACTCTGATAAAAAAGAGTAATACCAATAATAGCAACGAACATAATTCTAACGTTACCGATTCTGTCACTTTGGGGAAGACTAGAAATACTGATAATACGGCCGAAGTTAACGTTGAGATCACCAATTCCGTCGCGGATTCCATAGAAGGAATCAGTGAATCTAAAAGTGAAGCGGTTGTTTTCGAAGAGGAAGAAGAGGAAGACACCATTTTAATGGAACCCGAATATGCCAATGCTATTGAACGCCGTTGGATTGCTAAGATTGTTGCCGATAAACCACCTGAAATTGTAGGATTATTTTACAAATTATTAAAGCACATGAATGGTAAAAAGGCGCTAGAAATATTCATTGTACAAGAAAATGTGTCTCGGAATGATTTGAAGAAATTACTCGAGGAGTTAGAAGATTATATTGTTTTAGTTCGTCATTGGTAATGTATAATAAACAGCTAATAATAATAAATAATTGTATATATCTATCGATCATGAGCAAATAAGATTTCGTGCATTTATAAAAAAATTTGAGTGCGTCCTGATGTCACCTTTTCAATCCATTGCTTTAGGAATTTTTCTTGATCTCCGGAGCAGGCGACTACATATTTGGATTTTAGTTATCACCAATTATAGAGCTGTCTTTTTAAAAGGATTCGCAAGTTTACTTTGTTTGGAACGCGTTTAACCCGTCCATCTACCCGTGCCAAGACTTGATTATACAAAATACGGCAATTCATATTATAAACAACACATTCTAAAAGGCGATGTCTACTACGTTGGAACCTAAATCTACACATAGAGATGCACAAGTTCAATTAGATCAAGCTGCATCGTATGCCAACATTAAATCTCTAAGACTTGACAGAACACATACAGTGTACACTCGTGTTTTATTTTTATTTGGTGTTCTTCAGTTAATTGCAATTGCATTTTTCACTAGAGGGTTTCTATTATCAAGAAATGTACTCGATGATATTTCGCAATGCGAGGACCAATTTAGTATAACCGGATCACATGATTGTTTTCATCATTCTTCTTACAAAAAGGCCGTTATTTTAGTTATTGATGCCCTTAGATTTGATTTTACCATACCCATGCCGAAAAGTAATAAATTAGAAAACGATCATTATTATCATAACCAATTTAGTGTGTTTTATGACACATTCATACAATCACCTGAAAATTCATTATTATTAAAGTTTATTGCCGATCCTCCAACAACAACTCTACAGAGGCTTAAAGGACTGACAACAGGTTCATTACCAACTTTCATTGATGCCGGGTCCAATTTTGATGGTGATACAGTTTATGAGGACAACTTGATGAGGCAGTTGTTTGAGCATAACAAAAAAGTGGCTTTTGCAGGTGATGATACGTGGACAGCAATGTTTTCTCCCTATCTGCAGCCAAATTTGACATTTCCTTTTGATTCTCTCAATGTTTGGGATTTGCACACAGTTGATAATGGGGTAATTGATAATATTTTCCCTCTTTTAGCTGAGGAACGTCAAAATGAATGGGACGTTTTAGTTGGTCACTTTTTAGGAGTTGATCATTGCGGCCATAGATATGGGCCTGAACATTATTCTATGAAAGATAAATTACAACAGATGAATGACATAATTAAAAAGGTCATGGATGAAATTAGTGATGATACGCTATTGGTTGTTTTTGGAGACCACGGGATGGATTCCACTGGTAACCATGGTGGTGAGTCTACTGACGAAGTTGAAGCTGCCCTTTTTATGTATTCTAAGGCAGGAAATTTTGGGAGACTGAGCCCAGACAATTATGACATTTCAAATGTGGGACAAAATTATAGAAGGGTGAATCAAATAGATATTGTTCCAACATTGTCACTCTTATTAGGTATCCCAATTCCATTCAATAATTTAGGTTCACCAATTGAAGAAGCATTTATGGGGAACGAAGATACATTTTTGTTAGCTTCTCAATTGACTTCCCATCAAATCAATAATTATAGGCAGACATCATCTGAACTAAAATCAGATGAGGTTGTCAACTCTTTATATAGAGAATTTCATTCTTTGACGGACACTGTTGCCTCTCATTATCAATATCAAAAACTGTCACTCAAAAGATGTCAAGAGCTTTGGGCCACGTTTGACGATGTCAATATTTGGATTGGTATTGGATTACTAGCCCTTTCATTGATTGTTTTGGTTGTTTATTCAAAATTAGTTCCAACTGTTGTGATTTCACAATTGAATAGCCAATGTTTGCTCGCTTCTTTCATACTTATTCTGGTTTATTGCGTTCTTTGTGTTTCTTTCAAATTGATATTTAATCCCGAAATGATACCATTAACGTGGGCAATTTTATTAGGTATTGCTTTGGGTATTGCCAATGGTATTTTAGCTCCTATTGTGGATAGATACTCTATTCCATGGTTTTTTTTGCAGCTACGTGAAAATATGGTTCACAATGGCTGGACATATCTAGGTGTTTTTATTATTGGTTGTCATTCCATCATTTTTACATCCAATTCATTTGTCATTTGGGAAGATAAAATTGTATCTTTATGGCTTGGAACGTTTGGTGTACTGGCATTTTTTAAATCATTCCAAATTGATGATAAAAAGTCTATGATTTTAGGACTATACCACTCTTTTATTTTTGTTGTGTTGAGTAGAGCTGTTTCAATGATAACTATTTGCAGGGAAGAACAGGGTGACAAATGTGTCTCAACATTCAAAATGAGTTGGTGGGTAATTTCTCTGTTATATGGGGCCAGTCTCACTTTACCTACCTTTATTCATGGTTTTTACAATTGTACCCAATCTTATCAAGGTATGGCTCCATTATGGATTTCCAAAGCATTAAGAATTATGATGCTTTTAGTTGCAATCTTATGGACATTAGAATATGTTGAAAATGATGAATACCTTAATAAAACATTGAATATTTCTCTTTCATCAATTCATGATGTCAAAATTGTCCTTGCAAGAATTGTAATTGGTGGTTCATTAGTCGCTGGTAATTTTGGATGGCATTACGCACCTGTTTGTATGGACATTGAAATTCAAAGTAATATTACAAAAGTTGATTCAAATACTAAAGAGCCACAAACGGTTATTACTAGATCAGCCAAAATTATTGGGTATGGTAATGCTTATGGTTCTTCATATTTCTTGTTTTTGCTTAATTGGTTTGTTGCAATTTTATGTGTGACAAAACCTTTGGGTCAATTGTCGTTGTTTTTATTCATTAATCAACTTTTGACTTTACTAGAGTTGGTGGATATTTTAAAAATTAGAATGAATCTGATTTCTGTTGTTATTATCTGTTTATTAGGATATCAGAGTTTTTTTTCAACTGGACACCAATCTACCCTGCAAGCAATCCACTGGGAATCAGGATTTATGTTAACTCAAACAATCACATTCCCATTTACTCATTTGGCTATCTTTTTGAACACCCTAGGTCCATTTGTTTTAGCATCATTAGCTACCCCCTTATTATCTCTATGGAAGATTCCGCCTACTCAAAAACCAATTGGATTAATATCTAGAGTTGTAGAACATGGTACTACACTATTGATCTATCAGACATTTTTAACATTGAGTACCCTTATAATGACTAACCATTTTAGAAGACACTTAATGGTTTGGAAAATTTTTGCCCCTAGATTTATGTTGAATGCAATCATTTTAATTTTAATGAATTTTGTAGTGACTTTCCTAGGGGTAGGATACACTACTATGTCTTCTTTAAAGAAATGGTCTAATTCCCTAACCCAAAAGGAGAAATTGTATAACTAAATTTTTTTGTTTTATTAGAAGAGAAGAAGGAGTTTGTTTATATTGACATTATTAATACATAATATACACACTATAAAATCACTTAAATTTTGTCAAGAAATGTATAACTAAAAAAAACCAGTAAATTCGTTTTCATGTTCCCCAAAATTATTTAATCCATTATCATTATTATCTTGCCAGAGGTTTATATTATTATCAAATCCATCTATTGTTTGCTGTTGTGAAATATGGCCCTGTTGTTGATTATATGCTTGTTGGTATGAAGATGTTTGATTATACTGCTGTTTGCTTTTCAACTCTTGATACTTTTCAAAAGTTATAGATACCTTTTCACTATCAAATGCATTTGTTGTGAATTGGCGGTAAAATTCAACGTCCTTTGTAACTAATTTATGCTTTTGTTTCAATTCATCTTCAATTTGAAAAATGAAGTTTTCATTTTGTTCCGTTTCTTCAGCTGAATATTGGTGATATTTCTTTGTTATCTTATCAATGGTATCTAATTTAAATTTCAAAGATTCGTCATCTCTGATACAATCCTTCACCTCTAACTTCAACTGATCTAACTCTTTCTTAAGTTGCTCCTCATGCATTTTCATAGTAAGAGGGTCTCCAATTGTAAAGTCAAATGCCTTTCTATCTTTAATTAATGGTTCTAAATATTCCCTCAATTTAGATTCCTCATCATCAATAGCTTTTTGTTCCTTCCTGTTAACATTTTCATCTTCACTATTACCATTTTCTTGATTGGTGTTTTCTAATACTTGTTGTTTGTCGCTTTCTTTCCTCATTTCCTCTCTTTTATCTTCTAATTTGACACCTTCAAAAATTGGCTGTGGAAATAAATCGGGGGGACTTATGCTATCTGCTGGAAATGGTTTGGAACAAGCATTATCAACCAAATCAACATTAATCTTAAATTTAGTCAAAACGTGCTTTCTAGGAATGTACATATCAATTTCATCATTCCAAAAGACTGCTTCTCTGGGGTCCACTGGTGGGATGGGCATTGACCAAATTTGTCTACCCTTATGCATTTGACCATGAGAAACGTCTCCAACACCATTCCCTATGCTATATGGATTTGACTCTCTTCTGTGTTGTTTTGAACGCTGAACTGAAGGCATGATAATGTTTATTATAAAAAGATAATGAAATGTTGATGTTTTGGTTAAAAAATATCTTAATCGAGGGTTTTCAAAACAAATTCTTTTCTTTGCTTAAGATGGAAGGCCTTACATCGAAGGATATACTATATGGCTATTTGGATAGACCCATTAATCTAGTGCTTGAAGAGAAAGAACTAGCAAAATTAGTGAAAAAACGAACAGGTCAGACACTTGAAGGTAAACAGTTAGAACTTTTATACAATATGTTAAATTCTTCCCATAAAGACCACAATTTGAGACAAATGGAGGCTAATGTCAATGAAACAAGCTTTCAAAGTGTATGGAATGAAGAAGAGAATGCAGAAACAACCTTAAATGACAATCAAATCACAAAGCTTGTGAAATCGTTAAATCACCTTGATAAATCCATTGTAGACGAAATAAATTACTTACAAGACCAATATGCTACAGGACTGAAGGACTTTGATGATCAAGTGAGTTCTATGGATAATTTAACATTGATTGCAAACCCCTACGACGATTTACTTGAGCAAGTGGATAACAAACTTAAAGAGTTGGAAAAGAAATTCCATGATCCAAAATAGCCAATCAATATAATCACACATTGAGTTCATTATTACCTATATCTTTAACTAATTTTTCATTGGAAATCATATGATATGCTTCAAATTTCCAATTTAATGTACATGATAAATGAATCATATATTTGTCACCACTGGATTTGTCAATGGCACCTGTTTTAGGTGATTGATTTAGGTAAATCAGCTGAGAAATACGAGAGTGAACTAATGCCATACTGCACATTGCACAGGGTTCATGAGTCATATAGACATGATAGTTTAAACAAAGATAGTTATTTTTCGATCTATCCTGACTTTCACTCTGCTTCCTTCTTTCCACTTCTTGTTGAGCAATTTCTTCGATGGCAGCCATTACTGGGTGTTTCATCGGATCCTGTGGTGTTCTAGAATCAAAGGTGATGGATTTGATTGTATCAGTAGATGGATCAACAAACATAACAACTATGGGTGATTTCTCTTGCTCATTAGACAGTCTAATTATTTGATTCATATATTTGGTAACATTTTCAACGTTAAAGTTCCTGTATAATTCGTTTAAGTCTTGAATCAGTGGATTACCCTTCCAAACCAAGGGCCAATATTTGTTAGACCAAACAATATTTGTCTCCTTATCTATGGGTTTATTCATTGGTATATCATGCGTTTCCAATGAAAATTCAGGCCCTATTGTGACCGCAAGATTGGAATGTAACACATCTTCATCAATCTCCTGTATAGGACAAATAATAATTTTTAATAATATTGACTTATCTTCATTTGTTATTTTTAAAACTCTTTTCAGGTGTCGTAGCCTTTCTCCAGTATATTGGTAATTCCCTTTAATGAATGCCATTAATTTGGTACTAAGTTTAGGGTTGACACAACAAACCCAATATTTTTCTGTAATGGGTTTAGAGTTTTGTTGATCTGGTGCTTGTCTTTCAAATTTCCCATGAAATATCTGATTCTCATAATCAATATCCTTTTCCTTGATCGGGTCCTTCATTCCCCTATTATGAAGTGAAGGTAATATGAAGTAACTAATAAATTCTTTAACAATATATTAATCAGAAATGAAATTTTTACAGATCCATCTGTATATGCTGCTGCGTTCATATCACTTTTTACTCATTGAATGATAACTTTGAAAGAAATCATACTTGAGTGTTTAAATAATGATGAAAGCAAGCTATTAGATTATGGATCAGGTGAATATTATAAATCATTAGTTGAATTTTCAAATTCTATTCAATTATATCAATTACCACAAACACTAAATTTACAAAAGGTAAAGAGATTCCCCCAAAAGTTAATCTCAATGGCTGATATTCTTTATCATAAAGAATTCATAGATATTTTAATAACGTTCATGTTGGAAAATGAATATCCAAATGCCTTGTTATTGGGGTTCACCTCTGGTGCTTGGAAAAAGAGTACAAATTCAACAAAGTTTGTATCAAAGGGTTATAATGCTAATATTCAATTATTAAAGTGTCAAGAAATGGCCATTTTAAAAACTATTGTTGGAAGTAGAAAATTTGTGGAATTGATTTTATATTGGAATGCTGTTTATGTATCCAATGGTAATTTGATATGGGGGTATATTAAAGAAATGAAATTTATGGAAAGAGTTCAAATTATTAATGGCGTCAGAATGAACAGAATAATGTTTTTAGAGGAAAAGAATTTGAAATATTGCAATCCAATTGATTATGATTGGTTTCAAAATTTGGCATTAATGTTCCCGCAAGAGTTTAAACCACCAACTAAAATACAGGAAACAGAGATAAATCAATGGATAAAGGAAAGAAAGAAAAGAATGCCTAAAAGATTTAGGAAACTTAATATTATCTTGAAAAAGATGATAGAGAAACATAAAAGATTTGAAGATAAGTATGCTTACACTTTTGAATCTATATGTTCACCACCTAAAAAACCATACAAAAAGACTGACAATTACAGCTTGGTAACCCCAAAGAAAAGTGTTATTAGATTTATACTGACTTTAATATACAAAGTGATTCCATTGCAGATGTTTGGATCGGGTCATAATAGAACTTACATATCAAAAATGATACCTATATATTTAGGTAACAATGCTCATAAGATTTTGAAATTTAGTGACCTTATGAAACATGTTAGAATAAATGATATAAATTGGCTGAAACCAAGAAATGGGGTAAAAATGACAAATCCTGAATTTGAACGTGCTAAATCAATGTTTGAATGTTTCCTTAAATGGCTGTTCCAAATATTCATTTCTAAGGCAATAGCAGCATTTTTTCACGTGACTGAACCGGCAAAAGGTAATAAATTGTTGTTCTTTAGTAATAATGTTTGGAATCAAATTACAAAGCGATACAAGTCTAAATATTACAAGGATCATTTAGTGAAGGTTATTAATGATGAAAATACTTATTCTTCATTTAAGGAAAATTTGGATCATATTGGCAAATTGAAATTGATGCCAAAGGCTACAGATTTTAGATTAATTGTTAAACCTTTTAGGGCTAATAAACAAGAACGAATAAATTATATGATATATAGGAAATCATTTATTAGACCAATCAATGCAATCTTAAGGGAACTGAGATCTAAATCAGAACAAGTTTTATGCGAATCTGTTGACGAAGTAATTATGCAGATAATTGAATTTAAAAATCAGTTTCAAAATCAAATTGCACTACCACAAATTTATGCTATAAAATTTGACATTAAGGAAGCTTATGATTCTTTATCACATGAACAAATTGAATGTGTATTACAACAAAAACTAGATGAATATACCAAAAATGATGTTTTGTATGTTCAATATAAACAAGTTGTTGATGATGGACAAAAGCTCGGGAGACAGAAATTACAAGTAGTTGATGATTTGAAAATGTTGGATGTTTTAAAATGTAAATCGATTACTAAGGGGTCCACAATTGTTGCAGATAAACATGAAACATTTTCATTTACTAAAAAGAACATTTTGGAGTTTGTTCGATCGCAGTATTCAAGGAGCAGTTTTTTGAAATATACTAAGAATGAAAAGAGAACTTATCAGAGAAAAGTTGGTGTATTTCAGGGGTTTCCAATATCCGGTGTTTTGTTTAATGTTATCTATGATTCCGTTATGGAAGAAATTACATCACATGTTAATAATAATGTCAAAAATGTAAAGGAGGGAGATTTTAAAATCATTAGATTGGTTGATGACTTTTTAGTTTTATCCACAAATAATAATATTATTCAAAGTATTCGAAAATTAACAGCCAGAGTTATAAGTCCATTCAATGCCAAAATTAACAGATTAAAGACAAAGACTTCAAATGAAAGTATTGAATTTATTGGAATAATGATCAATTTGAAAGAATTAACTTGCTGTAAAGGTGTTAAACAATATAACGTGGAACCATTGAGGGTGGGGTCACTTAAAAAGTTGTATATTATATTGACAAATTACTTAGAATCTAGATTGGGGTCCTCACATGAAACTTTATTCAATGTTAATAATTGTGGTGTAAGTGTTACTAAAAGAAATCTTATGTCATTGATTATTGCTGTGGTATGGAAATTTGTTAATTCTTATAGAATGGGGGCATTAAGGGGGTTTTCAATGACACGATTTAAAAAATGGATATGGATTGTATTGAATAGAATTTCTAATTGGGTATCATTGACTATTTTGGGGCTAGACTGGCATTCCATTTGGAATAAGATTGTAAAAATATTGAAGTCTAAATACATTGTGTAAACTTTATAATGAATGGTGGTTATTTAGCATGAGAAACATTAATATACCTGTGTATGATGAGAAATGCATGGATTGGAATTTGTTTTGACCATACTTAGATGGTTCATCTGTCACCTCTTTTGAATTAACGGTTGAATCCTTTTGGTATTGTTAAAACAAGAGTAGGGTCGCTTTTTTGGGCTTTCGGTAATAATGATATGACCCTCTAATGTCCTTTCTATTATCTAAACTGTAATTCCCAACGTTCGTAAAGAACAGACTCATTCTACTTAAGCACAAAATTTTATTTTAAATTAAATTCTCAGTTATTTAATCACTATGAATCCCATACACCCTACCCAATTGTGCTGAGTATGCTTCTTGGTAACCAGGCGGGTTTGCATGAATTTTAGCCGTTAATTTTCTTTTGAGAAAGAAATTTTGTCAGCGCAAACTGCCATGTTAACTGGCCATTGCGGCTTTCCTTTCCTTCTCATTTGAATAATAAACTGCGTTGTGCAATGTATAGTACCAGTTTGGAGGTAATGGTTTGAACCTTTTGGCAACATGGCATTCATCACCTTTTACAAATGACCGGATGTATTTTGCTTGGTTGGCTAGAATATTAACAACCCTATCGCTTACGTCTCTCTCGATATGCAACTCAATACCAATAAACCTTTAAATACCATCTTTGTCTGGCAGTATTTCATTAAGCTCAAACTTCGAATTAATTTCGCTGAATACTCTGTCAATTTCCGCGTTTTCATTTGCAATATATATCATATCATCAACGAAAAGACCAATGATTGCCGTGTGGCCACACCCTCTTCCTTTTTTACAAACATGGACAGGAAAGAATCGTGCTTGATGTAACCGAGGTCCACAAGGGTGGAGGATAAAAGATCATGCCACAGGCGTCCTGCCTGTTTCAGACCATAGAGTCCTTTGTGTAAAGGATAAACCACCCTCTTGTTTTTAGGGACATTAGGTGGAGCATGAATGTATAGTGTCTCATCAAGAGTACTATTTAAGTAAGCAGCAGTGAAGTGGAATTGTCTGAAATACTAGTGAAGAGAAGGGGCAAGAGCTAAGATGTTGCAAAAAGGTTCAAGACACCATTGCCTCTAAACTGGTACTATACATTGGACAACAGTTTATTATTCAAATGAGAAGGAAAGGAGAGCCGCAATGACTAGTTATAGACGAATAATTGGAGTTTTATTATACATGGCAGCGATTACAAGGCCAGACCTCAGTCATGCTGTTAATTATATGGCCAAGTTAAGCAATTATCCTTCACCTACCCTATTCAAAATGTTGGATAGAATGATCTCGTATGCTTTTCACACTGCTGAGTATGGTATTAAATATGATGGTAGGTCAAATTTGGCGATTGGGTGCTACACAGATTCTGATTTTGCACAAGATGTCAACACCAGGAAATCCATGAACGGTTTCCTCGTTGAAACCTATGGTTCTCCGACCTACTGGAAATCGAAACCAACAGCCCTTATTTGCACAATTTCTGGGTGTTAAAGACCCAGGAGTGAAAATCTTTGTGGATAATAAAAGCGCTATATTTGCTGTGATGGGAGAAGGTTTGAGCAAACAGTCAAAACATTATGCGGTGACAATTGCGAAAGCTAGAGAACAAATTCGTCAAGGAAATTATCAAGTTGAGCATTGCCCTGGGGTACGTCAAAAAGCTGATATTCTTACTAAACCCATCAGTGTGGCCGTACAGAAGGAGTTGATCCCAATTGTTATGGACATTTTGAATCAAGAGGGTGTGTGAGCGCAAGCTGAAACTTGAGAAAAGTTTTGGGTGGATTTGTCCTTGATCCTGTAAACTCAACGCAAATCCAATCAGGTCACTGTCACGACTAATCAGGCAAAAGAGATCAAAGGATACTATTAGCTGACTGAGACGATGAGCATTCCTTTTGTACCAGAGTATAAAAAGGGGTAAAATCCCGTCTCTTGACCTTCCTTTTGACTTATTTTGATCTTTATCGAAGTTTATATTAAAATTTACTTATTGGTCCCTCCAACTAGTACATAGATCGTTGAGTGATTCATTGTTACCTAATTTAAGCTCATTTTACATCTACACATCTAAGTATGTATTAACTGAATGGATTTGTTACCCGACCGGATACTGAGCGACTAGTAAGGTAGAAAAGTGCATCTATCCTATTAGTGCGAACTGAAAACTGTTTTAGCTCAGGCAGTTGAAGAAATATGCAATTGTGTATAGATACAAAAGCTGCAGTAAGATTAATTGGTTGAATATGTGTAACCATGACAATGGAAGTAATGAAGCTGTTAAAAACGTCGGAGGCTACAGTTTGGATAGTAATGGGGATGTTAAAATGAAAAATGTCTTATTATTGCTGTCAAGACTTCAAAATGGTGATGAAACCGTTGATTTAGACGACATTAAAAGAGCTATGGGTTTGAATGTTAAATCCAAGATGGAAATGGGTTCTTTCATTAATATTAAAGACCAATCTGCTTCCAGATACGCACATGGTGTGACCTCCGAGGATAACAGAGGCAAACCCTTAAACTATAAAAATATTGAACTGACAGAAGTCAAATCCTCTATCCTTAAAGCGGAACAGGATCATTTAAAAGAATTATCTTCTGATACTTTTAAAATTCACGAAACATCTTATTATGGTATGGATTGCTTAGTTGTTGACAGAAACGGTGCTGGATGTGATATTCATGGAAAATACCCATGCACCACATTCACCACTCAACAGGTGTCAAAACATCTACCCAGTAACAGGAAATTCGTGGCAAACAGACCACATACAACTCACAATATACTCCTCGCGTTATCCAAAATCCTAGGTCCTACTGGGTTTGCCAATGACCTCGTTATCGGTATGAGACTGTTGAAAAATGAAATAAAGCCCCATAATGTTATATTCTGCCCTATATCTAATAATTTCAAAATTGACACGTTGATGACATTGGCGGAAAGCCTGAAAATTAGTAAAAAAGGTAGATATACTGGCCAATTCCATGGTGTTATTCCTGCAGCTGCTTACATTGCCGAAATTTGTGCAGCATGTGGTATAGAACTCGACAAAGAGAGTGTACAGTTAACGATCAAAAACGTCAAACCAGGCAAAAACATTGAAGAAACAGCAAGGGATATTAGAGTAATGTTGTTAATTACCAGATTGGTTGGACAGGAGGATCTATTACGTCAAAGAGATGCACAGATGTTCTACCATTATAATAAGCTCGGTGATTTTGACAAGTCTGGTATGCTAAATAACTATGTTATTTCTTCATGGAAAGAATTATCTTGGGAGAAACTCGTTGAAATCATCGATGAATTTTATTGATTCAACATTTCAGTTTAACTCCAACGATGTAATTGCAACTAGTAATAGGAATGATGATAATAAAAAGATGGAAAACGATGATAAGACCAATCCGAAATCAAGCAGGAAGAATTTTCCGCCTTGTAAGGTGTATAATAAAGGGGGGCACTTGACAAATCAATGTAAAATAAGTGTTGCGATTGTGGCAAGACAGGGTCACAAATATTACAATGGCGAGACAAAAGAGTTGTTCAATCAAAATGCGAGGCAATGCAGACGGAAATAATGAAGTAGACGATGAGCATATTCAGTCAATAACTGAGGAGAAGGCAAAGATGAATGCAAACAACGTGGTCCTAGGAGAAGCACAATCATTGTATGAACAGTATTATTTGACAAACCTCTGGATGTTGAAAAATAGATTATGTTTAGCTACTGATGAAATAGCCGTTTTCAAAAGACATAGAATCTCTTTTCACAGTTCACTGAAGTTGATTGACAAATGATGGTATCAGGCAGGACCTGTCGGATTAGGCCTTTTAATTAAAGGATTTGATGCAATAAAGCTGAAGTTTCCAAATGGAGAAATCATCCAATTCAAGTGTTTATATAGACCCACATTAAAATTCAAAGTACTGTTTGATCGTGCAAGCTGGTTGGAAATCGATGTGGGATAAGTATAATTCAGGGACGTGGATTACTTCAACTGGACATATTTCAGATGGGATACTAATCAAAAAGGTGAGATGATTTTACTTCAACATTGAACGTAAGCTTGTTGAAGATGGGTCGGAGGGGAGAACTGTAAGGACACCAATGAAAAATCATGTTGACTACTTATCATGCAGTCAGAACAAAGAGTTTAGAATTATCCTTAGAAATCCATTTGTGGAATATACCATGAATGAACCATTTCACCAAGTTGACGCAGATCTACTCACTGATGGCAAGGGTAAAGCTTGTGTAAAAGAATGCAATTAATTATTAACTCTAATCGATCGTTATTCTTTTTATTGTGGAGATACCATCCATTCAGCACAAAATCACTGGGGTTTGTGCGTGTGTATGAGATTTGGGTTGATTATATAACCATGAATTTTATTTATAATTTATAATGGAATGCTACTTTGTTCATGTAAGCTATTTGAATTTTCGTTTTGTATGGAAGGAGAAGGTGATCCAATAGTTTATAGATTTAAACAATCAAAAGAGCAAGAATGAATTATCTGAGGCAAATGAAGCTGCTAACTACATGAAGGGTTACAGTATGGAAAATAGAGGGGGCGCTCCAGTGTAAAAACAGCGATCGCCAAGAGTCAAAGAGGGTGTTGAAACGCACTCGGATTTATACAAATCAGGGGAAAGTCACATGACAATCACGTGACATACATAGTTTGTGCTCATGTTTTAAAAACCCTTATTTGGCCTTAGGGTGCGTGGCCGAGAGGTTAAGGCGTCAGGATCAGAACCTGATTTTCATGATGAAAACCTGGGTTCGAACCCCAGCGCACTCAGCCATTTTTTTGAATACATTTCAGGGAACCGGTCCCCTTTAGTGTGCCAACATAAAGCGGGGGAAATGGTTGCCTTTTCAAATGAGCCTTTTGGAATGTTTCTTTTTTTTTGGTTTTTTTCTGTTTCGCTTTGTTTTCTTTTTTTTTTTTGTTGTCGCCGGAAACCGAAGAAAAAAAAAATATCATGTAATTTTTAAAATTTTGCCGTGTTGCGAATTTCTTCGCTTACGTCATTTTCTCCTACGCCTTGCAATGTCAGATAAGAATCACTCACCAAAGGTGGGGGTTAGAATAAAACGGAGGAAAAGAACAACGGAGGAATTACAACAAACATTGAGACTGGGGGTACCGATTTCAACAGCAAATCATGTTTGTGGGGAAATTATAAATAATGATCAATTCTCAACATTTGATAGTTTATTAAATTATGTATCTGAGAACATTGTACGTAAAAAAGTGAATATTCAAGTGAATATATTAATTCCCTCTTATTTGTTACCTAATTGGCCAGTGAAACCGAAATTACAATTTACAGATGATAATCAAGATGAATGGAAATCAATTAATGAAAATAATCAATTTTGGGAATATTATAAGCCATTAGCAACTCAATCGATTAATAATCATTTTATTAAAAGATTAACATCTGTTATGGATATGAGATCAGTGAATTTTAAAAAGAGATCAAGTAATTGGAGAAATACTAGATATTATACTCAATTTAAATGTAATTGTACAGATGGTACATTAAATTTTGTATTCAATCCATCAATTTCTTCAATATCTATATTAATGATTCATCAACCTCACTCATCTTTACCATTGATATCCAAAACTAAAAATAATAAATCGAAATCAGTTGTAAATGATGAACATCAATCATCGTCTCCATTGTCTAGTACAAATTCATTTGCTGATTCGTTGAAATCATTATACTCTGAATTGTCTTGACTTGGCAATCTTCCATTAAATAGTGATAATATATACAATCTATTTATCTATCTAATAACGACTCTTATTCCTATACTGTATGGTGAGAAATGAAAAATAAATAAATAGGGAGGGGGGGAACCAGCAGCTTATGTAATAACCCATTTGTCGCACCTGGCCATACTAAAAATGAGGGTGATGATGGCAAATGAAAAGGGGCCAAAAAATTTGCAATAATATAATTGTGAGATCCCCCTAACTGAAAATAACTGGAGGTTTAGTTGATTTCTTCTGTTATATTAACATCAACCCACACTTGTTTGATTTGTTTGCGTGTTTACCCATAAATGACAACAAGTGTATCCATAGATTCCCAGAATACCCCCCACGATGGTGACTCGTCCCTTCAAAGTTGTTTAACATTTATTAAAAATGTTGTTGATGTCAAACAAAGATGTATTGTTAATTATGATTTCAAAATTCCCAAAAGTGAACTACCCAAGGAATACCATTTTGTAACAGATTTGCCACCTGTTGATTCAGTTAATGGCGAAGAAGCATCTAAATTCATTAATGAAGATGATAAAAAAATGAGAAAGCAATTCATTGATTTCATAAAGCAACAATATCTTAATCCAATATTGGATTTTATGAAGGAAGATGGGACTGTTTTAATGTCTAAGAATGCTGCTTGGAAAACTAGAGATTCCTTTTATTCAATGTATAGATGTTGTTGCAAATCAAGAAGATTATTAGATCGTGAAGGTAAGCTCATCTTTGATGAAGCGAATAGTGAAATAGATAACTTACCTAAATTGAAATATCCTAATGTCAAAAGTATAACAGATGCAGTTAATATGTGGATGGATGAAAATAATGGAGAAACATCAAATTTTGAAAAGACCAAAACCAAATCATCGAATTCAAATAATCCTAAAATTGAAAATGAAAAGAGTCAATTTTTCAATCATTTTAAACATTTAGAGGCACCTGATTTACATAGTTCAATTGATTTTTTGAAACATGATGAAAAACATGAAATTATTGGTACTTGTCCAGGATATTTAAGTTTAGCTTTCAAATTGAGTACTTTAGAATTTAAATTAAAGATTCGGTATTTCCCCCATGATGCTTCGGTACCATTAAAGCAGAATCCAAGAAAGAGAACATTAACGGCGCCGTCAGCTTCAACTTCAACTTCAAATACATCAGCCGCATTAGCATCAGCATTAACTGCATCAAATATTCATGATTCATCAAATCGGAAAAAGCAAATTAAAATAATGAAACCAAAGAATAACGAAAATTTAAATGAAGTTGGCAGTCCCATATCCATTACATCATCATCATCGAGATTGAGTACACCGTCAATAAGTGACAATGCCCGAGTTATGGATATTAATTTCATGAATAACAGCACCCCCAGTAGTAATATAACGTCGCTAATTGAAACTACCACCACCACATCTGTATAATAATTGGTTTTTTTTAGTTTAATTTTGAGTTCTAGTTTTTGTTTTGTAATATAAATCATTTAGGGTATTATTATAAACAATAAAATATAAAGAGTTAGAAAGGGGATGTTTAATTCAATTCAATTCAATTCAATTCAATTCAATTCCAAATTTTACCATTACTTGAGGGGAACCCATAATCGTAATTATTCCCATTATTATGATTAATCCCATTATTATTATTAGGATTGAATGATTGATAAGTGAAATCATGATTATTCAATTCCATTGCAGTAGTTAATGATGTAGGTAATAATCCACTATTAAAAATTTGATTTGTATCATTATTATTAAACGAACTGAAATTTAAAATATTTGAATTTGATGAATCACTCCCCTTTGAACCATTTGATAAAGTTGGGTAAATAGATGCCAAGGTTTCTTCACTTGAATGATTAGAACTACCAACTCTATTGGTATTTCTATTATGAGATGAATTATTGGAATTTTTATATTTATTAGAACGATTTTGACGATTCATGCCATTTGAATTATTCAATTTATTATTATTATTAGTGGTATGATTAGAATTGGCAGCAACAGTGGTATCATTAATAGAAGCGGTGTTGGAGTTGGAATTGGAGTTTGAGTTGGAGTTGGAGTTGGTGCTGGTAGTAGTAGTCAATGCAGAACCATTAAGATTGGAATTCAATTCATCACGACGAGTTGAAATTTCTTCAATACTGATTTCACTATCAACAATATTTGAATTTAAGATTTCAAAGTTCCAATCTCTTAAAAATTTATTAACACCTGTTATGACTTGTTTAAATTGATTAGTTTCAATGATTTTAGATTGAATATCCTTATTTAGTCTTTCAATTGGAGCAGATGCCACTTCAGAATTGGCATTATTAACAACATATGGATAACCAAAGGCATGAGGATAATAATAAATTTTCAATAATTGAGTGTTATTATTAATATTTGAAATGCATTGAATTTCAGCATTATATAATAATCTTAAAGGTACAATTAAATTATTTAAATAACTTAATTGAATTGGTGATAAATCATTATTATTTTGAATATTTTTAGTATTAAAATTTTCTGCTTTAATTAATTCATTAAAATTTTGACAATTTTGGAATTTTAAATTAAATTGATAACAATAAGGTAAAATCTTTTCAAGTTCTGAAGAACAAAGTTTTGAATTATTTTCAATACCAAAGATTTCTAATTTAATTTCATTTTGAGAGTTTAAAATTGAATCCAATTGGGGGTATTTAATAAACGTATTTGTCTTCTTTTCTAATTCAGTAATGAAATTTGTTGATTTTCTTCTATTAATATTGTAAATCATATTAAAAGCAACTGACGTCATTAATCTCCATTGTTGATTACACATAATAATAATACAACAAGAATAATTATTTTTGGTAACCTTTTCAACTAATTTTTCTAATTCTAATTTTGCTAGGGGGATTTGTGATTTATTTTTAGCTGGACACTTTATAACAACATTATTCTTTCTAATGAATGATTGTTGAAAATTTGTACTTTGTAAAGTATATTGATTATCTAAAGCTTTATCAGTTAATTCAAATGAATTTGAAAATTTAACAAAGACATTAAATCTTCTCATAATTGCTTGAATTGTTTGACCACCAACACCAATGATTTGTCTGTGAAATGATTCTGGTACATTAAATGTTAACATAGTTGGTAATTCATCTTCAAATAAACCTAAAGCTAAAATTGAATCCATTAAATCATTACATTTCAATTCAACAATAAAATTATTTTCACTAACTGGTAATAATTTAATTGCAGCATTTGACATATTAATAATTTTAATTATTTTACCATTCTTTTTACCAGCAATGAAATCTTTTTCCTTATTTAATAATTCAATTTGATATTGAATATTTTGGTTAATAAAGGATTGTTGAATATAATTACTAAATTGAGTTAAATAATTAATAGCAAGTTTTGTATTAACTGAATTGCCAAGAATTTGAAAGATGAATTGATTACCAATTTTGGTTAATGAAACAAAACTATTTGAATTGAAACATAAAGTATCAATAAAATTCAATAACCTATTAATATCAATATCATTGTTTGAAGTTTGAAATTCAATTTTAGTACAATATAATGAGGAAATTTTTTCCATGAATTGATCAATTAAAATTTCCACATCTTCAATTGAATTACCCTGAAAATTAATGATATCACCAGATGAATTGATGTCATTAGATCCTAATGAGGGTAAAGATAAATAACATCCAGTATTAAACATCATATTAGTGAATGAATCATTATCACTATCATTATTATTATTATTATTATTATTATTATTATTATTATTATTATTGCATGTTTGTGATAATTCTTGTAATGTTAAAATTTCTCTTTTGATTGGCATTATATTAATTTGTTTAATGAATGGATTAATTGAAATCTTTGATAAAATTTCTTGAATTAAATTCTTTGCTAATAAAACCATTGATCTTAAACCTGTTATATAAATTTTAGGTTTACCAGTTTCATTTTGTAAAGAATTATTGAAAAATAAATTTGGTAAAATATTTGGAGTGTAAATTTGACAATTTGTTTGTTTGCTAATTTTATTCAAAACAGAAAATTTAATACCAGCAACTAAAGGTAATAAAGATAATGAATCTAATTCTAAGAAATCTGAAAATATTTGAGGATTTGAATCATCAATAAATAATTTTAATTTATTTTCAGTAACAGAAACTTGATCTTTAAATCCAATAATTATAATGTCAAAATTGATATTATCATCACTAGTAATAAAGATTGAACATTGGTTAAATCTTGAAACATTTTGAATAAAATCAAGTAAATTATTATTTAATAACCCATTTTGGAAACAATATTTATTTTCCAATAAATTAATTTTAATAATTGATTTTTTAATTGAACCATAACTTTGAAATATTTTCAATCTTGTTTCATTCATTTCCTTTTGTAAATTATGATCACCAATAATAGTAATAGTTAATTTTGATTCTGATATTCTATATTCATTAAGAATTGTAATAATATTATATGATGAATTCAATTCATTTAATTGCATAATGGTTGATCTTAAATCATTCAAATTATTGAAAACAAGAGAATTGGATGGTAAATGTTGAAATAGGGATATTTCATGGTTATTAGTATTACTTTGATCAAATGGTGATCTCCAATGAGAATTGATCAAGAATTCATGAATAGTTCTTGATGGTTTAATGAAATATTCATAATGAAGTGGGAAAGTAATGAATAAAGTATCAGAAGCAAGTGACATTATTGATTTAAGTCCTTTTAATTAATAAATTAATGTTGTTATTGTAAAATTCAAATGAAATGTATGTTAAAAGTGGGGGGTTGTGGTTGGGTATCTTGGTATTGCAATCAATGTAAGAGAAAAATACTTGTATTTATAAAATATGGATAGCAAGAGGTATTGAGAAAATTCAAACAAAATGAACGGAATGTCTTTTAGACTGAATAAGAGCAAAAAACCAATGAGAAAAAAAGAGCAATAAGAAGCAAAGACAAGACAAGACAAGACAAGAGAAGGAAAGAAAGAAAGATGGGTATAATTATAGACAATAGTCTTTATTTTAATTGGGACCCAAACAAATAACTTGACCACTTTGGAAAAGAGGAAAATGTTTATGGAGAAGAGAAAAAAAAAAAAACTGAAAATGAAAACGAAAATGAAAATAAAAATGGAAATGAAAACGACAACGGTTTTTTTGGGTTTCCCTTTTCAATTTGTTTGTTTTGGTTTGTTTTTGGGGGTTTTTCAGGCTGTGCTGTTTTTCTTTTTTTTCCAGCGCGAATCAAAAACTTTTTTCCCAAAAGGGAAACTTGCCGCTCAGCTCCGCTCTTTTGAATTCTGATTGATTTCACGTAGTTTAACACTAAAATGCAGGCCAATTAATATTCATTCATTGATATTCAATGCGAAGACCCCTTCACTATGTAATTGCCAGTGTCGCTGCTAGTTTGTAGCTCCCCATTGCTGTCGTGTCGTGTGGTGTTGCGGAGCGTCGCGTCGCGTGGCGTGGCGTGGCTTCGCGCTAAGCATAGCAGAGCACAAGGCAAGGCAAGACAAAAAGAAGAAGAAGATGATGAAGAAGACAAATACATCAAAAAAAAAAAGAGCAGAGTGTGAGGAGAAACCCCATATTTTTTATACTCTTTCACTGATTACCGACCATTCACTTGCCCGCCCAGGTCTTTAGTCCTTCTCTATAATGCAACAACCCCATAGACACTTATCAAGGACACCCTCTTCAAATTCTAACCCCTCATCTGGCAAATTACGTGCATCTAGTAAAAGACGTCGTTCATCGACTTCACCTCACTCACCAGGACTGAGCTTATATGCTAGTGATGAAATTGCCATTGATACAATCATTAATGTCAATTTAGATAATTCATTGCCAAAGGATTATTTCACTCAAGATGTTTTATCGGTAATTAAACAATTGAAAATATTTAAATGGAGAAGAATTCATAAAGATGATTATAAGTTAATTAAATTAGATCGAATATCAGGTGCTTTAACTAATTGTATTTATAAGGTTACTTATAAAGATTATTATCCATTGTTACTTCGTTTATATGGTGATGTAGAAAATATCATCGATCGAGATACTGAATTAAATACATTAATGAGATTATCCCAACAAAATATTGGTCCTCGTTTATTAGGTTGTTTCAATAATGGTAGATTTGAAGAATTTTTAAATAATTCAATCACTTTAAATAAAGATCATATTAGAGAGGGC
The DNA here is from genome assembly GCA_030560905.1 of Saturnispora diversa. Classification (NCBI taxonomy): domain Eukaryota; kingdom Fungi; phylum Ascomycota; class Pichiomycetes; order Pichiales; family Pichiaceae; genus Saturnispora; species Saturnispora diversa. The sequence continues at coordinate 144,800 of JAKTWH010000013.1, forward strand.
AGGATTAGTAGAATGATTGCAAGGAGAATGAAGGAATTACATGAGGGTATCAATTTAACATATGAAGAACGATTATCTGGTGCTAAATCTTGGTTGCTTATTGATAAATGGATTAAATTGATAGATGATTTTATCATTGATACATCAGAAGAAGATCAACGAAATGTCTTTATTGTTTCTTGGTTAGAATTTAAAATCATTGTTAATTCTTACAAAAGATGGTTATTTAATAAATATGGCGGTGCTAATAAAATTAAAGAAACATTAAGATTTTGTCATAATGATACTCAATATGGTAATCTTTTATTTTATGATAAATCTCAACGAATCCCCCTAGATGATGATGATGATGATATAACAACCCTCAATTTGAACTCACCTGAAATGTCAATGACAGATTTAACAAGTGTTACATCAGGTTTATCCTTAAAGGATCCATTATCTGATATCAATCAACCATTACCAATTATTACTGATGTCAATTTTCCCTATGATACTAGATTAACAGTTATTGATTTTGAATATGCAGGTGCAAATCACCCTGCTTTCGATATCACTAATCACTTTTCTGAATGGATGTATAATTATCATGATCCAATTTATTCTTATCGTACAGATGAATCAAAATATCCAAATAAAGAGGAACGTTTGAATTTATTAAATTCTTATGTTCAATATATACCAGGTTCTAGTACCCCCAGCTTAGGTCCAATGAATAAATTACAATCTACTCCATCAACAGTCACAAAGCCTAGATTGAAATCAACTAGATCAATGGTCACCATTCATCCTTTAGATTTACCTCCAAAGGTCATTCAATTATATAATGATACAATATTTTGGCGTGCAACTTGCTCAATCTTTTGGGCACTTTGGGGGATTGTTAGTAAGGGTGCTATCATTAATAAACCATTCAATTCAGGTTTAGATTCAAATAATGATACCTTGAAAACTGAATATGGTCCTAATGGTGAAGAATATACCATTAGTGTTAGGAAGGATAATGATGTCAATATGATGGGTGATAATAGTAGAGAAAGTTCTTTAGAACCTGAAGATGATTCCTTTTTCCAATCAAATTCCGATGACGAATTCGATCATTTGAAATATTCTCTCGGTAAAATAGGTGTTGCCCTTGGTGATTGGATTCAATTTGGGTTGATTAATTTAAATCAAATCCATCCATCTCATCAAGGGGATATTAAATATCTTGATGCAGAATTATTACATTGAATTGATCTTTGATCTTGTTATATTGACTTTTTTTTTTCTTCACTTTTTATATCATTTAAAGGGCATTTAAAACAATCACACCCTTGCTTATGCCACTTTACCTATCATCTTTTATGTTGATTTTAGCTGTAGTGTTGAAATTAACGATGTTACGTAAACGCTTACGAAACACCTTTGACCCCTTATTGATTTTTTTTTTTTTTTTTTTTTTTTTTCTTTTTTTTTACAATACCTTTACCTATAATACATTTCATTACACACCACTATGGCTAGAAGAGAAAATTCAACCCAGTCTTCTGTGGCCCTTTCTGGTGCCATGTCTCATGGTGTAGGCGCCATGAAGAAAAAAATTAGAGATATTAAAAGACTCTTAGCTAGAGATACATTATCAAGTGGGATGAGAATTGCCAATGAAAGAGCATTAAAGACCCTTGAAATGAATTTACAAGAACAAATTGAAAATAAACAAGAGAAAACCATTTCTAAAAAGTATCATATGGTGAGATTTTTTGAAAAGAAGAAGGCAGTGAGGAGATATAAAAGTGCTCAAAAGGCTATTGATGAATTAGAATCTCAACTAGAATCAAATAAAGATAATCAAAATGAAGAGGAATCTAAATCCTTACGAAAAGAAATTAAAAAGCAACGTCGTGTCTTGCATCATGCTTCAGTGGATTTAGCTTATGTTTTAAATTTCCCAATTAATCTTAAATACATTTCCCTTTACTCAGTCACACTTCCTGATTCCACAATGAATGAAAAATTGAAAAAGGGAGTCATTTCCACTAATGAAAAGAGAGATGAATTTAAAAGGAAATTTGCTGATGAACTCAAGAATAATACCCTTGAAATCACCATTGAACAAGGCCTTTCCGGTTCAACTAAAAGAGAAAAGAAGGTGGTGGATAAGGCAATTGACGAAATTGAAGATACTAAAAAGGATAATGACGAAGAAGAAGACGATTTCTTTGAATAATTTAATTTGCATCTTGTCTTGTATTGTAATATTATTGACAGCTCTATAAATTAATTCATCTATAAATGTACATTTAATTATATAACATCATTTAATTTCCGTAACCTTTTCCTCCATTTGTTGACGTTCATCACTTTTCCTTAATTGAACTTTCCCATCAACAATATCCACTCTGAACCCCGCCTTGGTCAAAACTTCATCTGTTTCTTTATTAATTTCAGTGCCACGAGCCTCTAAACTGGCTACAAACTTTTGGTTTTCAGCATTGTTCTCTAACAAGTGTTTAATACAAAGAATTGAACGTTCTTTAATAAATGGTTCATTCATATCGAGATTACAATTATTGAGAATCAATTCTAATCCATGTAATTCTCTAACAACATCTTGATTCAACTTATTCCAATGAATCAACGAGGTCATCAATTCAACAATCAATAACTTGACTTGTGGAAAGTGCTTTTTACCTGCTTCAACTACTTGACCCGGTAACGTATTTGGATCAACATTATCCTTCAACTTCGGTTTTAATGTATTTTGTTCTATGATTTGAAACAATTTGATCAAATCCTTAATTAAATCATACTCATCAAATGTTTTAATAATGACATTTAATTCCATATGTGTAGCCATGAGATCTAAGATGGCAATCAGTTTCCTATGATTCCAACGCAAATCAATTTCCTCTTCCCTTGAAAGCTGTGGCTTTTGCAATAATTCCTCTGACTTACTAGAAACCAATTTAAAATATTCCAACGACCACGAAGCTAACGATATAACAGCCAATGGATCGGTGGTATCATTGATTAAATCAGAATCACACACTAGTTGGCACAAAAATATTAATGGAACAGAAGAATGAGAAGCAGTCTCCTCCTTACTTCTTTGTTCATAACTTCCCTCCTTTTCAATCTTACATAGTATTCCCCCAAAACTTTCGTGAGTGATAAGCTCCTTAATCAAAGTAACCATTAATTCTCTTGTTTCCTTTACCTTTTCATTGGCATCTTCCACATCTAAAAAGGATTCTAAATCAACACCTGGTTTAATTCCGCTTGCTTCACAAAGTGATAAAAGTAACCATGTCAGTTCTTGTTTCCCCTTGTAAAATAACTCAGTTCGTAAATCTTCATGGTTAGGTGTTAAATAACCCCTCAAAAGATACTTGAATGAACTCATATTAATGGTATTCAGGCCGCCCTTGTCAATCACTAATGATAACGATTTGAATGCTAATAAATCCGAATCTAATCCAAGTGGTTCAAAATTCAAGATATTAGGGAAATTCAAGACAGATTGTGATGCAATAGACGCTAATGATATACAATGGAATGTCTTAAGTGCATCCTCCGATTCAGTTTGAACATCATTAATGTATGAAAATGCTAGTTCCGCAAATAATCTCTTGTAAGTTAAATAAGATTCAATAGGAACAACATTTGGGGGGGTTAAAACAGATATATTTCTCAATATCATAACAAAGCCCTTAAATAGTCTTATCTGACTGGTGTGTGCATTTCTCACGCCCAATGAAATGGCCCTTTCCAAGGTATCTAACACACATGCTGATAATTTCTCATTTGTTATAATATCTATGCAATAGTCAGGTTCAGTGGTGGCATCTATAACTGTTTGTAACTGAAGTCTCAACTCGTCATCTTCCCAGTTAGTCCAAACCAATTCACTGATCTCAAGTAACGAAGCCATGCTTTCTATATTTTGTTAACGGTTACACGTCAAATATGATGCAAATAGAAGGAAGAGAGGGAAAAAAAAAGGCGGATCAATTCCATGCGCTGTGTCAAACTATTATCCTAAGCTCCGAGTACATAGATCTGATGGCAAATAAAGAGTCAGAGTCAGAACAACTTCAAGAGGAGGTGGGGGCCATTGAAGCAATTTATCCAGAATGTATTAAAAAACTGGCTCCTTCCATTTATAAATTTAAAGTTCCACAACATGAACACATTGAATTTCAAATGACGTTCCCTACAAATTATCCAAATGAAAAGCCATGTGTGTTGGATGTCATTTCTTTAGCGGAGGGATATGATGACGAGTACTTGATGGAGTTATTTAATGAAGTGTTAGATTCTATTTTCCACAAGGGTGATGTTGCGATCTTTGATTTGTTCACGGAGTTAGATCAAGTGCTGTGGAATGGTGATGATAATGATGTTTCAGTGAATGATGAACATTGGACTGCTGATGATGGTATTAGAGGCGTTGAAAATGAAATGGATGCTTTATCAATCAAGCCGGTTTTATCAACAGAGGGCTTTCTTATAGAGGAGCAATCAGAGAACATTGATGACCATAACGATTATGCTAATTATGTTTATGATGAAGAAAAGGAGAAGGCTCGATCTAGCTCCCAACAAAAGTCCAGTGAATTTCAAAAGCGTCCAAAATCTGAACCTTTAGAGGGTTGGACAATCACAGATCCTATTGTTGATCGCAAATCAACATTCGCCTCATTTGCTAGAGAGGTACACTCAGTTGAAGAAGCATATAAATATTTGGCTCTCTTAATGGAGGATAGAAAGGTGGCAAGAGCTTCACATGCTATGCGTGCGTGGAGGATCAAGGATGACGAGGGAACCGTAACTTACCAGGATTGTGATGATGATGGTGAAACTGCTGCAGGAGGTCGTATGCTACATTTGTTAACAATCATGGATGCATGGAATGTCATGGTGGTGTGTTGTCGATGGTTTGGTGGGGTTCATATAGGTCCTGATAGATTCAAGCATATTAATTCTTCAACTAGAGAAGCTGTTATCAAGGGTGGATTTGTCACTGAAAATGATAATAACCATAAGAAACAAAAGAAGTCAAAATCAAAGAAATGATTTTAGCCTGACATCTTTAGATGTTATAAATACACAAAATCTTTCATTTCATTTCTTGATATACATTTGTACAGATAATTAATCATCAAAAGCTCATTTCTTGTTCATATTAGCTTTCCAAAGAGAAGCAAGACTCTTTGTTCGCTGACTTTGGGCCATAACCTCCAATTCTTGGGTAGGCTTCTTGCTCTTCTTTTCATCCATCTTTGATTTCTTGCTACCCTTTTCATCTTCCTTTTTACCTTCTTTTTCCTTATCCTTTTTAGTCTCACCTAATGTTCTTCTTCCCGCAATCCCCACAACATTCACGGGACCTGCTTGTCCTATCGAACTATATCCAACAGTCTTCACTTTCAAATGCTTTGCCTTTAAAACTTTCAATGTCCTTGATTTAGAATTTGATGACCATTCGCTTGTATCAGTCACCTTTTTTACCCCGTCTTGGCCTTTGGCCTTTTCGTTGGACGTCCCCTGTAGCTTCTGCATAAACTTCATGTTCTGCACTCTGTCTGAAAGCGCCATTGTGTGTTGTAATATCAAGAAATGCAAATATGAGAATGAAAACCGGCTGTGTAAGATTTAAATTATTTTTATCATGTATTTTTTTTTTTTCAGATCTGAAATAATTTTTCAGGCTGTGCAGCTAGAAAACTTTTTATTTAATTTTTTTTTTTTCCTTCTACTACAATCTTCACCCAGACGGTAAAGGTAAAAGAAGTCTGTAATGAGAAGTGATTTTAGCTTCAGTAACTTGTTAGGGACTGTTTATAGAGAGGGGAACATTGTTTTTAGTCCAGATGGAAGTTGCCTTCTCTCTCCCGTTGGTAATAGAATTTCTGTTTTTGATTTAGTCAATAATAAAACATTCACATTTGCTTACGAACATAGACATAATATCACTGCATTTGCACTCAATAACCAGGGAACATTGTTGATTTCAGTTGATACCACTGGTCGTGCTATTTTAGTTAATTACAAAGCAAGAACCGTTCTTCATCATTTCACTTTTAAAGATGATGTTCGTGATATTCAATTCTGTCCTGATGGTACCCACTTTGCAGTTGCAGTTGGTCGTTTTATTGAAATTTGGAAAACTCCAAATTTAGCAGAAGATCGACAATTTGCTCCTTTTGTTAGGCATCGTGTTTATGCTGGACATTATAATGACGTTACAGCAGTTTCTTGGTCAAGTGATTCTAAATTCCTTTTATCATCAAGTAAGGATATGACCGCCAGAATCTTTTCATTAAATACAGAAGATAAAGATGTGAAAATGACACTTGCTGGTCATAAGAATTATGTTGTCAGGGCATTTTTTGATTCTACTCAAGAATTGATTTATACAGTTTCTAAGGATGGTGCCCTCTGTAGATGGGAATACACAGAAAGACCAGGTGAAGAAGAACTTCCGGATGAAGAAAAGACAATGAGTTGGAGAATCCTTGAAAAGAATTTCTTCTTCTCTGAAGGTACAGTTAAATGTGCCACATTTCATGCAGCATCAAATTTATTCATTGTTGGATTTAGCACAGGTGAATTTAGACTTTATGAATTACCATCATTTACATTGATTCAACAACTTTCAATGGGTGTCAATGCTGTTAACAGTATCTCTGTGAACTCCACTGGTGAGTGGATCGCTTTTGGCTCAAAGGAATTAGGTCAATTATTGGTTTACGAGTGGCAATCTGAATCATACATCCTTAGACAACAGGGTCATTTTGATGCAATGAATTCTTTAGCTTACTCCCCAGATGGATCTAGAATTGTTACTGCATCAGATGATGGTAAAGTGAAGATTTGGGATATCACCTCTGGATTTTGTTTAGCAACATTCGACGAACATCAAGCTGGTGTCACTGATGTTGCATTTGCGAAAAGAGGTCAAGTCATGTTCACTTCTTCATTAGATGGTACTGTCAGAGCTTGGGATTTAATTAGATTCAGAAATTTTAGAACATTCACATCAACTGAAAGATTGCAGTTTACATCCGTTGCCGTCGATCCAAGTGGTGAAGTTGTTTGCGCTGGGTCTTTAGACAGTTTTGAAATTCATGTTTGGTCTGTCCAAACCTCCCAATTGCTTGATCAACTTGCCGGTCATGAAGGTCCAATTTCAGCTTTGAGCTTTGGCGCAGAAACTGATGCTAAGTTGGCATCTGCTTCTTGGGATAAAACTATTAGAATCTGGGATATTTTCAGTAGACAACAAGCTAGTGAGCCATTTGATCTCACATCTGAATGTCTTTCATTGGCCATGAGACCAGATTCTAAGGAAGTGGCCGTTTCTTCATTGGATGGGAAAATAACATTCTTTGATATTGAACAGGGTAAAATGGTTAGAGAAATTGATGGTAAAAAGGATATCCTTCAAGGTAGATATCGTGAGGATTTATTTGAATCAAAGAACTCTAAGCGTGGTAAGCATTTTACAACTATAGCATATTCCTTTGATGGTCTCTCCATGGTTGCTGCCGGTAACAACAACACTATTTGTTTATATGATTTACCAAATCAAGTATTACTCAAAAGGTTTACTGTTTCTCTTAATATGCAACTTAATGGTACATTAGAGGTCCTTAACTCACGAAATATGGTTGACGGTATTGCCAAGGATCTCATTGATGATGGTGGTGAATTATCCGATTCTGAAGATCGTAAAAAGACTGAAATGGCACTTCCTGGTTCTCATAGAGGTGATATTGGGTTACGATCAACAAAACCAGAAGTTCGTGTTATGGCCGTCAGTTTCTCACCAACAGCTAATGCATTTGCTGCTTCATCTACTGAAGGTTTGTTAATTTATTCTGTTGATGATGCTATGCTCTTTGATCCATTTGATTTAGATATTGATATTACCCCAGAAACAACATTAGAAACATTAAAGGAAGGTGAAGGTTTGACAGCTTTAGTCATGGCATTTAGACTTAACGAACGTTATTTAATTCATAAAGTTTATGAAACAATAAAGAAATCAGAAATTCAGTTAGTTACTAGAGACTTACCATTAATTTATGTTCCAAAGTTAATCGAATTCATTGGATCTATTGCTATGGAAAGTCAGCATGTTGAATATAACTTGTTATGGGTTGAATCTATAATTACTGCACATGGTAAATACATTGCTAAAAACAAGCATCTTTTTGGTAAGGGATTGAGATCTGTGCAAAGATTCTTAAATAGAGTCGTGAAGGACGTTATCAGAACCGGTAAAAAGAATAGTTTATTATCAGAATTTTTGATGATTTCTACCAATGTTCAAGCAACTTTTACACCTGCTAATGAAGAATCCGTGGCTGTTATTGAAGATATTTCTGAAAAAGGTGCTGATGAGATGAAGGTGGATTCCGATTCTGATGCTAGCAATGGAGAAAGCCAGGAAGAAGAAGATGATGATGCGGATGATGATGAAGGTTGGTTCGGTCCTGATGAAAAGAAGAAATACGGTGATAACTTTTCAGAAAGTGATGACGAAGATGATGATGTTGAAATGGAATAGATATAAAAATTTGTAAGACTTAATGCTCAAGAGAAACCATTTCGCTGCTGAGCACTCCTTCGCTTTTGTAATATTAAAGTTGAAATATTTTGATGTCAATATGTAAATCTGAATCTTCATCTCTAATATGCTAAGCGCTGAGGAACATAAGATACTGGGTAATAAATCATTCAAGGAAAATAAATTTGATACCTCTATTTTAGAATATACCAATGCGATAGCTAAGGATCCAACAAATCCTCTTTATTACTCGAACCGATCTATGGCTTTCATTAAGAATAAAAACTATCAAAGTGCATATGCGGATGCCTGTAAGGGTCTCCAAAAGCTCAATGTGAATTCAGAAGAGCTACTAAAATCTAAATTAGAATATAGAAGAGATTTGGCTAAAAAGGAGATGGACATAGAAAATCAAACAGATAATATTAGAGCTGCTACTGATGAAACAAGAGCTGATTTTCACCCTATCATTGCAGCTACTACTGAAATAACTGATAGGAACAGTGATTATATTTTAAATATTCAATCCACGGAAACTATTCCCCCCGGGTTTTTGAATTCACAATATGAAGTTACCTTAACAACGCCTACAGAAACAACTTCTGATACTATAGATTCCGGCCATAAAGTAAAATCAGATATTAGATTTCCTGAATCTCCAACGGTACAATATTTAACAAGCTTATTTCGAAAACCACCAGCCGACTTACCACAATATTACGAATACATATTACAGTTAGATCCAGCCATATTTCAGGACTTATTCAGATCTTCTGGAATTGAATCATCAGTACTAAATTTATATATCGATGCATGCATATGGGACCTTGACAAAGACTATCCGCAATATACCCAGGATATGTTTCAAACAATCGAAAGCTTTACTAAGCTACCAAGATTTTCCCTTTCTAGCATGTTCATACCTAGTAAGTCCATAAAGGAATTACATACAAAAATGCAATCCAAAATTAATAAGGATTTAAGGTCAATATGGAGATAAACTTTAATATTAAATGTGATATTAAATGTATCATAACCAAACTCTTTCTTTTAATGATGAGCATCTATTTCGGTTACAAGTTCTTTCCCTGAAACACATTGATTATCGTTGGACAATAATTACAACTATAATATAAATAAACATAATGGCAATCAATTAAGCCTCATCTAGTTTTGAGGCTCTTATCGATTACCACTGTAACAGCAATGTTATATATGAAATCCGTTCTATGTTATAATTCAAGTCTAAACTGGATTATTTCGTCACTGTGAGCGCTACTTTTATGAAATAGGCATATATATTAAACAAATGAACTCAGAAGTTGTTAATAAAATACTTTTCCTGCGTCTTCAGCTAAGTTGCCATCATTACCTTTATATGTGGTGAAATATTTATTTATTTATAGCCAATACATGCATATAACATGAAAAACCCCCAATTATATATTTACAACCCTTTTATCAAACAAAACTTTAACTAACAATGCTTGAAGCAGGTTATCATATTAACTTCAATAAACAACTTCTTAACGTAGCCTTGCTTAACAAAAATATCAGGCTGTGCAGAAATGAATATGATCGCGGCCAAATTTAAAACTGCTACCATCAACACTTTTTTATTTACGTGTCTTACCTGTTGTTGTTAGCCAGTACAGATATTCACACTTCCAGTTGAAATGTCCACTAATACATCATTATATTCCATTGATGCAATCATAATTTTAGATTCTAAAATCAACAGACTTTTCGCCAAGTATTACAAGGACCCAAACACTGAAGCTGAAAATGATTTACCAACAAATATTAAGAAACAAAAGCAATTCGAAGCCAGAGTTTTTAAAAAGACATTTAAACAAAAGACCGACATAATACTATTTGAAAATCACACTGTGGTGTATAAGGAATATTCCGATTGTATTGTTTATGTTATTGGAAGTGTCAATGAAAACGAAGTTCTCCTTTATAATGTCTTACAAGGACTCACAGGGTCATTTGAAATCATAGCAGCAGGCATGGTTGACAAAGCCAGTATTTTGGAATCATATGACCGTATTATTCTTGCCATTGATGAAACTGTTGATGACGGCATTGTTTTAGAAACCGATCCAAATGCCATTGCCGCCAGAGTCACTGATCCACCAACTGAAGAAACTGGTAATATTAAGATTGATCTCAGTGAAAGAGGGTTGCTTAATGCATTCAACTTTGCCAAAAAGAACATCTCTCAACGTTTGCAACAAGGGTTTTAGAAAATTAGTCGGTAAGTGCGTTATGTTGTTATTATTTAACTAATTTATATATATTACATAAAGCAGGTAATTATATCAGTGAAACGGTTATTTCTTTTTCCCCCTTCCACCCTTTCCACCTTTAGATCCGGATTTGGAACCACCCTTGGAGCCACCCTTGGAGTTTGATTTACCATCTCCAGCGCCTGGATAAGAAACCTTGAATTTGGAAGCTGTCAATGCAGCCATGAATTCTTGTTGATTGATCAATTCTGACAGGTTTGTCTTATCAAACCAATCAGAACCCTCCTTTTGTAATTCCTTTGTACGTTTTTTGAAAAATTCCACAATATCAGTAACAGTCTTCCCCTTTTTCAAGGTACCGGGCTGAACTTTAACTTTATATGTATACTTCTGTAGAGATTGCCAAGGAGCGAAAACAGGAATGCAGTCCATAATTTCATTGGTTTTATTAGGGGAAGGTATGAGACCGGCAATATCAATATAATACGGATCCTTTTCCGCAATAGCGTGCAAAGGATCATCTTCGTAGTCGGGGGTATCAGGTGAATCAAGTTCGTCAATTAACTTATTCAATTGGTGAATCTTTTGTTGAGTCTTTCTTTGACGTTTTAAAGCGGCTTCATTTTTAGTATTGGAATCATTAGAATTCTTTGCTTCAGTTTTTTGCTCCACTTGTTTTAAAGTACCTAAAACAGACATTCTCAATCTTCTTTCTTCTTCATCTTGATCGCCATATTTTTCCTTGATTTTCTTCAACTTACTTTTTTTACCTCTGATTCTGACTTGAATCTGGTCATTTGGTCCTGGTATGGACACTTCATCATCAGCATTATCTTCTATTTCTTCTACGTCACTTTCAACGAAAGTAACATTACTACTCTCAGCCTCTTCTTTTAATTTCAACTTTTTTAGCATTTCCTTCAATTCAGATACCTTAGTGGCATGACTGGACTCAAAATTAACAAGTTTAAGTTCAAGCTCATCAATAAAACTCTTCTTATTGGTTTTGAATTTTTCTGTAGTTGCAGCATCTCCGATCCATAAAAGACCAGCACCCATGTTCAATTGACATGGTGGTAAATAAATTTTCTCCTTGGAAACATTAAGCATACCTGGTAATAAAATTGTGCCATCAAAATCCTTTTTAGAAACGTCTGATCCTGAAACAAACCATGGAGAAATAACGTTTTTATTTTCCCATGCCTTTGTAGTGGTGAGAGAGTATGTACCAGCTTGAATATAAGTTGTAATAGGTATGTCTTTGTTCTTGAATGGGTTTTTAATAAACACCTTTAGACCATCTTCCAAATCATTTGACACTAGAACGTCTGTTTCATTATCAAAATATTTATAGTAAATAATATCAGTTTGCGAAGAATCTCTACCGGCCAAACATAAATACCCATCAGATGACAAAAACCAGTAAAACTTTTCAAACCAGTGCTTTGGGCGCAATTGTTTAAATTCAACGTTCTGTTTGCTCTCCTTTTCAATCTTTTTAAGATCTTGCTGAATTTTCCTTTCGCTACTCTTGATAGCATGAGCAGCATTTTTTTCAGTGTTTTTCTGTTTTTGAAATGCTGTCTTTTTAGCATCAAAGTAACGACTAGAATTAGCAAATGCAGATAAACCAAGATCAATTACAACATCTACAGTAGTATTGTTCTTGTCTGTTTTCTTTCCATATTTGCCCTTTGAATCACCATCTGAATCGCTATCTGAATCACTATCTGAATCACTATCTGGATCAGTGTCAGAATTGCTTTCAGATTCACTAGCCCATTCATCCGCATCAACTGGAAGAGAAATTGTAATCTCATTCTTAATAAGGTTCAAGGATTTGATCATCTTTGCAATATTATTACCTCTAGTTTTTTCAACTTCAATTAACTTTTCAATATTTTTCCAATCTATTTGTTTGTCTAAAAATGATTGAATAGTCGATTTACATTCTTCAATTTCATAACTATGCATCATAATTAAATTACCCTTCTGTGTATTTAATTCTTGAACTGCATTTAATGAGTCAATTTTTTTGGAATGTTCATCCTTCACAAATTGAAGTCTTTTCTCCGCATTGTTCTTTTGAATTTGTCTATTTAGTGAAGTTTTAGACATTTCTAAAGTAGTGAAAAATTTATCCACTGTGTTATTATAACCCTTGTAAGTTTCAATAATAACAGATTCATTTAATTTGTGAACAGGTTCATATGGGTGGAATTCATCATAAACAAACTCCAAATTGTCAGGAGAAGGATCTTTAGATTCGTCAAATAATTGATTCTTTTTGCTAATTATATACCCATCTAAATAACCAATCGGGGTAGCTAAAAGTTCTTGTAATCGTTTCACTGTACCATTTAATGCCAAAACAGTTTTATCGATCAACTCGTCATTACCGTCCAAATCAAGGCAACTAGAAGATGGATTAACGCCATGTTCAGAAAGCTTGATTTGAATTAAATCCGATGACAAATGAACAGCCTTCATAAAACATAACTTTGCAATTGAGAACACCTTTTTATTTTCTGATGCTTTTTCTGAATTAACCCATTCAATGACTCGATCTCTAGTGAATTCAATGACAGGTTGCTGATCAGATTCGTCAAATAGGGATTTATCAAATGAAGTGTAAACATCACCAATGTTATAAGACACTTCAGATTTGTTTTGTGTTGGGTCCACCGTTCTAAAAAGAGCCAAAATTTTCAAGTTTTCATCAAGTAGAATGATATTACCAGCACTGAAGAATTCCAAAACGATATAATATAATCCATCGGAAAATTCCATGACCGCAATTCTATCATCACCAAGCTGTTTAATATTAGTCAATCTTCTTGTTTTTAAATGTTTTCTTAACTTTTGAGTAAATCCTGTAGGTTCTGGTTGGGTAGGTCTTTGGAAATCAGTCATATAAATCTTGAACCCACTTTCCAGAACCACATTCACTTTGGAATCAGGAATACTGAACTTGAGTAAAAAAGAACGGTTATTGGCCACAAGATTATTAATATTTTGTAACCTATAACCCTTTATACTTTTCTCCAACTCATTGACAAGTAATTTCAAATCAAGAGAGGATATTCTTTGCTTCATTTTAAATCGTAGTTAAGAAATTTGATGCAAGCCAAAGTGATGAAAAAATATGTATGTGAACTGAATTTTTTAAGTAGGAACATGCATTGAATTGAACTTCATTCAAGAAGTATATCACATTTTCTTTAAAAGAATTTATATCCATTTATTCCTGATAATGTGCCTGAATGAATTTTTTCTGATCAAAGATCAATTTGGGGATCAGTCCTTTTGCTTGATATTAATCCCCCCATGAGATAAATTTTAAAAATTCATTGGGAAATGCACAATTATTAGATTTGATTCCGCTTGAGGAAAAGTGATAACCTCTTTTTTCTAATAACCCACCAAACAATATCATAAATAAACTATATCTATAGTTATACCAGCCATGGGAAATTCAGTTACATCAAAATCCCTCTCAAAGAATTCTCCTGGCAATTCTCTAAATAAAAAAATAGATAAAATAGCCTCCCATTTGCAAAAGGACGGATCAAGCATTGTGTTCTTTGTTGGAGCTGGTATTTCCACCAATTGTGGTATTCCTGATTTTAGATCACCGAAAACTGGTTTATATGCCAATTTGAAAAAGCTAGATTTGCCTTATCCAGAAGCAGTTTTTGATATTGAATATTTCAGAGACAGTCCTAAGGCATTTTATACATTGGCCAATGAACTTTACCCAGGTAAATTTGTTCCAAGTCGTTTCCATTATTTTATTAAGTTATGCCAAGACAAGTCCAAGTTGAAGAGATGTTATACACAAAATATTGACACTTTAGAAAGAATCGCAGGTGTGCATGGTGATTTGCTTGTTGAAGCCCATGGCTCATTTGCCTCAAATCACTGCATTGATTGTGAATCCGAAATGGAAACTGAAGAATTGAAAAGACAAATGGAAACAGGAATTCCTACCTGTCAAGAATGTAACAGTCATGTCAAGCCAGATATTGTGTTTTTTGGTGAATCATTGCCAGAAAGGTTCTTCACAATGTGGGAAGAAGATCAGGATAATATTGATTTGGCAATTGTTGCTGGTACATCATTAGCGGTGTTCCCTTTTGCCAGTTTGCCCGCAGAAGTTAAAAAGAAGACTCAGCGTGTTCTAATCAATAAGGAACTATGTGGTGACTTCAAGGAACTCCCTAGAGCCTCTGATTTAATACTAATTGAAGATTGTGATGAGATTGTGAACCTGCTATGCGATAAACTGGACTGGACAGATGAGCTAGAGGAATTGATAAAGGAAGGGCAAGATAAAATCAAGGCCAACCAAATTACTTTAGAAAAGGATACTATGAAAACAGCTGCATTACTTGCTGAAGAAATAGCACAAGTTGAAAAAGAGGAGTCAACTTCCAAAGAAGAACTGGATGATTTGGCCAATGAAATCAGCCAAAAGATTCATATTACAGATAATTGACGCGTAAAAGACCCTTTTTTTCTTCTTTAAATATCCCTTTTTTAACATTATTATAACAAAAATCAAGAACTTGAACACAAGTCCAGCAGGAATGTCAACTTTGAATGTATCTAAATTATCAGGATTATCGTCCTTTTTCAACAAAGAAAACATGTTTGATAGGCCATGGGCTACACGTGCCAGTAGAACTGCTCAGAATCGTTATATCCAAACAGCCCTTCCAACTGCTGCACAAACAACAAACCATCATATATATTCCACCCTTTGCGAATCTCAGGGGTTGTCTCCTGTTGTGGGAATTTGCATTGTTGATCCGCTTACAAGTGAAATGAAGATTACAGAAGTGATGGATTCCCAAACATACGTGAGAACCATTCATAAGCTGAACATTTACTCAGACGCCTTATTGGAAATTTTGGTTCCTGATATATACCAAAAGCCAAAGAAGACAAATTTCATTAAGGTATTGTTAGCAAACCTACCACAGAATTCTCAAGTGTCATTTATTAATTCTAATTATTTTAAGTCCTCAGCATCTAGTTTGGATGTTTTATGGGAAAATTTCAAAGATGACATTTTAATAACAGAATTGAAAAAGAAGAGATTTGCGTTGAATGCTACAACTGCAATTTTAAAGTATTTTGAACATGCATCATGTCATCATTTTATTCATGAAAATTTTAATATTAAATATGAACCACCTGAAAATCATCTGTTTATTTCTACAAGTACAATTGATAGTTTAGAATTGGTTGAAAATAATATAAGTGACCCACTTTTGGAGAACACGACTCTTCTGAGCTTTTTGAATTCAACAGTTACTCCGATGGGTAAGAGGCTATTGAGATTCAATATACTCCAGCCATTAACAAATAAGGATTCTATTATAATGAGACATAAGGCAGTAGAGGAATTGATGACAGAAAATCATATCACCGATGAAATTAGAACTTTAATGAACAGCATGACAGATGTGAACAAGTTGGTCTCTTGTCTTTGTAAAAAACCTAAAACAGATTCAGCATTATTTCGAGATCAGAGAATCAATCTTATTCTTTTGTTAAAACAAACTTTGAATACTGGATTAAATATTTGCAATCTTTTGGATGACATGAAATCAGATTACATCATATCTATTCACGGGACTCTACAAAGTGAAGAAATTAGAAACTCATTGAATTTGATTGATGAAGTGATTAATGCTGATTCGGTTTGGGCTTCAAAACCTATTGAAATAAGAATAAATAAATGCTATGCAGTAAAGAGTGGAATGAATGGGTTGCTAGATGCTCAGCGGCAAATATACAAAGAGAAAGTTAATGAAGCCATCGACTTGATAGATAATTTATCAGAAAAGTATAATATGGTTATTACTAATAAATATGAAGTAAATAGAGGATTTTTTATGAATGTTCATAACATGCAACTATGTGATATTCAAATAATTGAAAACTCACCTTTTATCAACGGTATTCAGAGGAAAAAAAATGTTGAGTGTACAACCATGGAATTGGTGAAATTAAATAATCGAATTGAATGTGCTATTAAGGAAGTTTTTATTTTAACTGAAAATGCTATTGAGGAGTTGATTCAAAAACTCAGAGTATATATTTCAGATTTCTTTATGGCTGCAGAAGCTTTTGCTTTACTTGATTTATTGTGCTCATTTTCAATTTGCTCTAATAAACCTGCTCTTGGAAGCTATGTTTGTCCAGAAATTAATGACCACGATATATCAATTAGGGAATCTAGACATCCAATACTAGAAAACATTTTGGAAGCAAAAAAATCAAAAAGATTGATAATATCTAACGACTATATCACATCTACAAAATCCAGGGTTAAACTCATCACAGGAGCAAACATGAGTGGGAAATCATCTTACATTAAACAGATAGCTATCATAACGATTCTTGTTCAAATAGGTATGCTGATTCCAGCAGATTTTGCCTCCACTAGAATCTTCAACTCTCTATTTGCTAGAATCGGCAATGACGCGGTAGAACCTAATATGTCAACTTTCAGTACCGAAATGACAGAAATTGCTTTTATTTTGCAGTACAGTGACAAAAATACATTGTGCGTTATTGATGAACTTGGTAGAGGTACTAGTTACACAGATGGTTTATCTATTTCTTTAGCAATTACAGAGAAAATAATTGACATTGGATGTACCTGTTATTTTGTTACTCACTTCACCGAAATTCCTAAATTGCTAAATTGTACCAATGGTGTTGAAGAATTATATACGAAGATTGATGATGAATTGGTGAACAATCGTATCCAACTAAAGTTCAAATATAAAGTTGAGAGAGGGGTTAATATGACTTCTGGGTATGGTATTTCCTTAGTTGACAATTATCATTTGTTTCCAAAAGAACTCATTGATGACCTGAAGGATATTTCCAAACATTTAAGATGGTTACAAGAGAATGATGTTCATGAAGCAACTGATAAAGTAATTATGAATGAAAAAGACAATCTCGTTTTAGATTATTATGATCATGTTAAATTAGCAGTTGAAAATTTCAGTGATCAAGATTTAATTACAAGGTTGATTGATATGGAAAATATATTTGTGGATAAATATAATGATATCAATGATGATAATGGGTCAAGTAACGTTGAAAGGGAATCAAATATGGATAACATATCTGAGAAAGTATTAGAAGATGAATCTGAAAAAACAAGTGCTTTATTTACCTCAAAGGGAATATTTGATGATTCGATGGTTGATTTTCAAATTCCATAGTGCAAACGTTTTATAGGTCTGTGCTGAGCATATTTTTATTTTTTATATTTTTTTTCTTTGTAACCAAAATTTAACTAAAAAAAGTGTAACAGATCACTTTGCTTGGTAAGAAATTTATAAGGCCGGGTTGTTCTGATTCAATTTATTCAGGTAAAAGATAATTACGACCTCTTTTTTTTGTTATTTATCAAAATTGGCAATGGATAGCTTCACGAGTGATAGAAGGTCCGTGAGGACAAATATTCCATCCTCTTCTCACCAAAAGTATAATTATGATAATTTGCCAAAGTTCTCTAGAAATAATCACATCAATGGTTCAATATCTGCTGCTAATACTAGTGTTTCCGATATATCTATGCCTTATTTAAATAATAAAGAGAGGTTCCCATTTAGTGGATCTAGAAGGCAAATGATGAATGAAAGTTATGGAACAAGGAACCCATCAGAAAACAGTAATAGCACAAGACTTCCCTCTGGACTTTATAAACCCCAATACGATGTGAAAAAGAGACAAACAGCAACTTCTCTTCAAGAAAATGATTCATTTTTCAGAAAGATTTCAGACTCTTTCTCAAGGAATGTCGGTGGAATTGATCAAGATGGAAACATATCGAACGAGAATGTATGGGACGCATTTATCAATTTTATAAAAAGCATAATCTCATTATTGTGGATTCTTGTATGTAAGGGCTCATATTGGGTTCTATATGGTTCCACCAAAGTTATGTCATGTTGTCAACGTATGTCTCAAAAGATTCCTAATCCTGATTGGAAAACATTAAAGAAAACCCAAAAGCAACAATCTGAAATATTGGTCAATGAAAATGAAAACTCGATTATAGAAAGTACAGTTGATGATATTAAACCTAAGTATCCAGGTATTGCCAGAAGGCTTGAAGAATTGAATCATTTACGAACTGATGAAAAACCTGCTGAAAAAGAGAAGACTGATTCTGATCCAAAACAAGTATTGAAAAAGGATGAGGAATTTCATTATGGCACTAGATTTTATCCCACTGAAAATAAATCAAATGCTATTAATTTAGAAAGCACATTTCTCAATATTGCTAATTCAATAACTAGAAGTAATAAACCTTATATACAAAAGAATGACAATATTGAAACTATAAGATCTTCTATTCAAGCAGCTTCAACTTTAGAAAGACCCTCGAACATTTTTTTAAGGCCAACGTTTACTAGATCTACCGCTAGATTTGCTGATTTGGAGTGGCTGAAGGATGATAATGAAGATTATATTAATAACTTAGAATATACCAGATTATTCAAGGAATATCAGCGTATTTTTGAAGAAAGAAATAAAATGCAGGAGTTGCTGAAGATTAAGAAGTTGAAAGATGAAGGGTTCTCTATTAAATCATTGAACAAAGAAAAAACTGAGGAAATTGAGACTGTTTGGTATAATGTCCCTAGTGGAGTACTGATTTCCAAATTTGGTATTGAAATCACTATCAAGGATCTGTTGACTTTATCAGATGGTAAATGGTTAAATGATAATGTCATTGATTTTTATCTGAAAATGGTAGCCAATGATGTGAATGGACCAAACTGTGTCCCTGGTAAACAAAAGATTCATGTCTTTTCCACACATTTCTACTCAACGTTGTCTAAGAGAGGGTATCAAGGTGTTGCGAGATGGGCAAAGAGGGCCAAGGTTGACGTTTCTAAACTTCAGTATTTGTTTGTTCCAGTGAATCTTAATCAAATGCATTGGACTCTTGCTTTAGTTGATAATGTTAACCGCAGATTCATGTATGTTGATTCCCTTTATGGTACAGGTGATGACATTTTGATGAATATAATGGATTACATGACACAAGAAACAGAAAAAATGCATGGTAAGGAAATGAATGGTATGGATTATACATTATATGATATGGAAATCGAAGCACAGGGACCAAAGCAACAAAATGGATTTGATTGTGGTGTCTTTACATGCACTGCGGTTTCCACTTTGGCTAGAAACAGGGGGTTTTGTTACAGTCAAAACGATATGTCTTTGCTTAGAAGGAAGATGGCTTATGAAATTCTCAAAGGACAATTGGAATCATGAGCCTGTATTACGTAACTTTATTATATTATATGTTTTTTTTTTCTATTTATCCTACAAAGTTAAAATTCGCTGAATAAGAGAGATTTCGTTAACGTGTCTCAACCTGTTGAAAGCCAGATGTTTATTACTCAAACGCTTACTCAATCGTTGACACCAATTCAAGAGAAGGCTGTATTGGGTGTGGATTTGGTGAGTTATGCCACCGAAGATCCAAAAGAATCAACAGATTCCACGTACAACTTGTTACGAACTATTGAATCAGCCAATGCAGAATCATTGCAGACTTGGTTTACTAAGCCAATTCAAGGTCAGTTCACATATTCGATGATGCTGATTTCTGCTATCAAATTATTAGAATCTAATGTTATTGATGGAAAAACTGTGATTAATAGACTAATTTCAGTTGAATTGCAAAATCTTCCAGCTTTTTCTAATCTCCTTGGATGGCAAAATATGAAAATCATATTACAAAAGCTTTCAGCAAAATCATTTAATTCGATTAAAACAGTTGATGAATTTGAATCCCAATTTAAGAGTTTAGAAAGTTCAAGTAAATTAATGAATAATATAATTTTTTATCTATGTGCCTACTCACATTTTGAAACTAATGCTGCACAATTAGAAAAGTTAGTCAATTCTTTAAATGATTTAGTTATGAAACATACCACCACTATGAAATTTCCTAAGGCAGAAACCAGTAATAATGATCTTGTCAACCCATTGCTAAATTTGGTTATTTACTTATCAGAAGATCAAAGGGTGCAGAAGTCATTAAACATTAAAAAGGCATTGAATGCATATGCCAAAACAACATATCATAATTCCAAAGTTGTGAAATTATTATGTTTAAATTCTGTCAAAGCTAATCATAGAAAGGAATGTTTGGCCACTTTCAGGACTTATATCAATTATATTAGTGATTATAAAATAAAACATAAAGGTGTTTATGACGATTTGATAGACACCATAAGTCTTTATGTTGTTGTCTTGAAGTATTTGTCAAATAAAATCATGTCATTTGAAGATTATACTGAGATTTCAAAATTCAATGAACAATTGATTGACCTCATTGATAATTATTTGATCTTATTTGTTGGTACTGACTCTAAATATCATATTATTCAATTACAAAATTATTTGAATTTTGTTTACTCATCACTTTGTGACATTTATGAAAAGTGTATTCCATATTCCACTGAATCCGTGGAAAATCAAATTGAACATATGATTAAATTGAGTAATAAAGCAATTAGTTCAATTCATGAAAATAATGAGTGCGATGAGATTAGATTAGCTAAAAATTATTATAAGAATGCATACTATCAGCATAAGAAGGGGGATGATGCAATTGCAATTAAGCAAATTGTCAATGCGATATCTAATGACCCTGACAATATTTCATATCTGACCTTTTTAGTTAAGCTACATACTGGTGATGAAGAGAAACTAGATCTTGCATTGAGTATATCTAAGCAAGTTATTGAAAAGTCATCAGCATTGCCAAATATGACATTAAAGACTAAAAGTGATATTGCTGAAATCTATTTAGTCTATTTAACTTTGTTGGGACCAGCTGCCTTTTTTGAATTAGGGTCATTTTTTGGTACAATGAATGAATTATTTGCTGGTGAGTTTAAAAATTTGAATATCGATGTTCAAAAGTTATCAGCAAAGAAACCTCAATATCATCAGAAGCCAGTTCTTATTCCTGAGGAAGACGGTTGTTCACCATGTGAACCTACCAAATCAAGAAACCTTTTATCATTGAGAAAATCGATTTCTCGTAGCACAGCTATTTCTCGCAATACAACTATGTCTACTTCTGTACCAACTGAAAAGAAACAATCAAAACAATCAATGGAGAAGGCTAAACCTATTACACCAGAGATCAAACTTATTCAACAAATATGGCTGTCAATTAGTCGTTTATTACAAAGATTAGATGAATCAGGAGAGTCTTTAAAAGCTGTTGATGCTGCTGCAACTTTATGTAATGATGGGGATGTTTTTGCTAGACGAGGATGTGTTTTAATAGCTCTTGAAG
Organism: Saturnispora diversa; assembly: GCA_030560905.1. NCBI lineage: Eukaryota > Fungi > Ascomycota > Pichiomycetes > Pichiales > Pichiaceae > Saturnispora > Saturnispora diversa. The sequence continues at coordinate 166,974 of JAKTWH010000013.1, forward strand.
ATTCCGTCAATGGATTGAAATGGATTGAAAGAGCACTTGAAAGTGAAGATAAAAGTGTGATGGGTGAAGCCGAATCGGTCATGGGGTTATATTATGGTTTAGAAGATATCAATGGCCGTGGACGTGCCCTTTCTGAAGCCAAGAATCTCATTGAACGTGTTGAATTCGTCAGAGACATTCAAATTGCAATGCTGTTGGAGGATCTGAGCAGAGCAACTCGCGCTTGGACTGGAGTGAAAATTTTGTGATTCCAGTAAAAATTGAAGTAGCAAAAAAAAAACTGTAACCTTCTTTTATAAGTTTTAAATTAAACTAGATGACAGATAATTTAATTTCACGGCTGTTAGCTGATGCAGCACTTAGAGCTCGTGATTCTATTGAGGAAACCAGTATTGAATTAAAGAAAGAAACTAAAATGGTGTATTCAGCTAATTTCATTAAACAATTAGAAAATTCACCTTTAGTACCAACCTCAGAAGACTTGAAGGATGTGTTACCACCTTTAGACTTTTACAGACTGAACACTCATGGTATGCAAAAGTTTTCTTCTTCAGATAACTCCAATGGTTGGAAAGGTGGCAAAAATGATAGAAGAAGAGGGAATGCTCGTAACCAGCAATCACAGCAACAATCTCAACAAAAGGAGAGTAGACGTCGCCAAAAGATGAGGGCTAAAGATGAGGAATCATGGATGTTAGAAGAAGAACCAGCTGGTAATAGTGTTTTAGATTTTGAAATTTGGAGAGCTAAAATGAGAATTGAAACAGCAAAGAGGAATGGTGAAAAGGTCACTGAAGATATGGTTGAAGAATTTAACCGTCTTCAAAAATCCAAGGAGAAACCAAGTGTGGATAAAAATCAAGCTCAAGAAATCAAGAAAAGTACAGAAGAAGACAAATGGGCTTTTGATTTTGGAGGTGATAAAAAGAATGAAGAAAATGAATCTAAAGCCTCTCTATTTGATGTTAACTTTGGTAGTGATAGTAAATTTTCAATGTTCTTTGGAGGTGATGGTAATGCAACAGAGAACAAACCTCTATTGAATACAACCAAATCATCAAGATTGATGTCACTTATCGCTGCAGATGAGCCAACAAAGGATCAATCAACATCACCAGAAGAAAATGATTCTAAATTATCGACTTCCAAGAATGAAATGTTTATTCAATCATTGTTAAATAAAACAAATGAGGATTCTAATGAACGTTCTTTATCTAATACACCAATAAAAAGTGGCAGTGGGCATATTAATCAATCTCTAACAAAGTCACCAATTGAATCTGAAAGTTTACCTGTTCATTCACAAGAGCAGGATATTAATCAAATACAAAGACAAAAGAGTCAACAATTACAACAACAACAAAAACAACAACAAAAACAACAACAGCAATTACAACAGCAACAATATCAAAGACAACAACAGCAACAACATTTACAGCAAAATTCTCCAATAAATGTTCCAGCACAAGTTCAGAAACCATTAAATCAACAACAATCTCGACAACCACCACCACCCCAACAACAACAACAACAACAACAACAACAACAACAACCATTCCCACCAGGAATGTTCCCACCAGGAATGTTCCCGCCAGGAATGTTCCCACCGCCAGGAATGTTTGCACCAGGTATGATGCCGCCACCTCCACCGGGATTGCAATTGCCACAACAGCAAAAGCAGGGTCAACAGCAAGCGGCAAATGGTTCTCAACATCAACCACAGATGCCATTACCACCACCACCACAGGGGGGCCCAATACATCCATTAATGGCCCTTATCAATAAAAATAAGAGAAAATCACAAAATCCAAATGAGCAATCATTACCACCACCACCACCTAATGGTATGTTACCACCACCAGGTATGTTTCCACCACAATTCCAATATGGGTTTCCACCAGGTATGATGACCCCCCCACCAAATGGTATGATGCCACCACCACCTCCTCCTCCACCTGGTATGATGGAAACAGGACCAACAACGGGGAATCCATTACCTGGGATGAATCGATTTCCAAGAGGTGATATAACTAAATAATTATGATTATAGATTTTCATGATTCTTCTTTTTATACATATATATACAAAACTTGTGTGTAAGGTTTCATTTAAAATTTATTAATCAAATTAATATTTCATTATAATTATAAAACCTTTGATAATTTAAATAAACAATTAAATAATTGAATTGATTCATCACCACCCTGACTAACACGCATATCAGTTTGCCAAAGAATTTGAGCAATTTCATTTTTAGAATTGTTTGATAAACTTAATGAAATTGAAGTGTCATTTAAAATCAATTCATTATGAAGTGCTATTAGTACAAATGAAGCAGAATACCCCTGTTTAAGAATATTCGATTTAGTAAAATTCATCAATTTATTTAAATCATGTAATTGAATAATTTCAATTAATTCATTAATTAAAATTGGTGGTAAATGACCAAACATTTCCTTGATATCATTACTTTGTAAATTATTATCCCTTATTAAAACAGTTGAGACACATTGCAACAAATTAATAGCTCTTCTTAAATCACCCTCACAAACAGTTAAAATTTCAATTAAAACATCATCATTAACATTAATAGACTCAGATCGAGCAATAAATTGTAATCTTTGTAAACCTAAATTTTCATCCAGTGATTTAAATCTAAATTTTGAACAACGACTTGCTAATGGATCAATAATTCTTGTAACATAATTACAAATTAAACAAAATCTAGTAACACCAGCATAATTTTCCATGGTCCTTCTAAGTGCACTTTGTGCATCAGTACTCATTGAATCTGCTTCATCTAAAATGATTAATTTATATGGTGGACAGGGATAATTTTCTGAATCCTCCTTTGATGGGTTAGAAACTGTTAATCTTGCAAAGTTTTTAATTCTATCTCTAACAATTGATATACCACGTTCATCAGACGCGTTCAGTTCTAAAATACGTGATTTCATTAAATGAGGACCATATAATTCTCTTGCAAGTGCCAGAATAGTGGATGTCTTACCTGTACCTGGTGGTCCATAAAATAACAAATGAGGTAAATTGGCATTATGTAGAGATCTTTCTAATATTTTAGTTGTTGTTGACTGAGAAGTGACTTCCTTTAATGACTTTGGACGGCTTTTAAATGATGGTTAATGTTAGTAAAAGTCATTCAATTATTTAATTCTCCCTCTTTGCTATTAAAAGACATACTATTTTTCAACCCATGGCATTGTAACATCGGCCATTTTAATTCGTTTAGTTATAAGCAATGGAATGAAATTAAATGGGATCAATATTTTTTTTATTACTTAGTTAGTTACGCGTCTTTCTCCTATTGTAAATTGATTTGTATCATCAAGATCAAGATCAAGACCAGACAAAGATGTCACAGGAGCCTGGCCTTACACTACCGATGTCGAAGATTAAGAAGATTGTGAAATTGGACCCAGAACATGTGAGTTCAACAGAGGGCGCCAATTTCGTTTTAGGCATGGCTACAGAATTATTTGTAATGGAACTAACACATGAAGCGTCCCTCGTTACTAAATCAAAGAAGAGGAGGAAGATCATGTACCCCGATTTTCAAAAGGCCGTTACTAGTAACGAAAAGTATACATTTATGAGAGACATTGTTCCAAAGAGAGTTGCTATTGGAGAATTAGTGCAACAGGGTAAAATAAAATTGACATCAAAGGATGAAGAACAAATTAAACAGAGTATAATTGATCAGGGAGGGGTTCATAATTTAGATGATGTTATTGGAGAGGTTCCTGAATTAGATGTGGCTTCTGAAGATAAAGATCTTGATAATGATAATGACAACGACAACGAGAATGATAATGATATTGTGATGCATTAATCAAGTGACTCAACTACGTTTTAATTATAATGTTAATTTCAATTCATTGTTTAAAGATACACATATATAGTTATGTATTGTATATATACAGAATAAAGGGTTTTTATTTTTAATTTCATTTTCATTTTCATTTAATACTGTTCAACATAAGTTTCACTCACTGGGAATGAAGCCTTACCAGTTTCAACAAATTCCTTAATTTTATTGAATTGTAAATGACCATCAGTGATACCGGTGTAACCCTTGAATGAATTCTTTGGTAAAGGAGCATTAGATGAAACTAAAGGTTTAAATTGGCAAGTTTCTAACCCCTCTGGGACAACAAATGTTCTGACTTTATTATATGTGATATGATATCCACCCCAATTGTCCATTTTACCAATACCTGAAGATCTAGTACCCTTATAAAAGTTTTTATTACCTTGCTTTGTTGTCAGTGCCAATCTGTTATTACCGTTTTTGGAATACCCGTAGAAAAGGGTACCATCTCTATAAGTTTTCCAGGGTCTTCTTAAAAGAGATGCAGGAGTGCTGGAAAATGCACGAACTTGTTGTTGCAGCATTTGGATTTGTTCTTGTTGGTGTCAAATTAACCAAATTGCAACTTCATTTTTTTTTTTTTTTTTCCTCTCGTTTTTTAACTATTTTTCGTTTTCGTCTCCAAATCAAGAAAACAGTGCTCAGCAGGTCAAATGGGAGGGGCCTCTTCACCTTTCTCTCCATTACATTATATTATATAATATTATTAATGATTATATGAAGGAATATATTAAATAGCAATCATTCTTTTCAAGCAGGGAATCAGTTGTATGGATTGGCCACTTTTGTCAACAAGTTCTACATCATGAACATGACTCCCACATAAAAGTCTCCCTTGTTTAGCTAATAAAGGTGGTAATTCATCGCAAATTAATGTCAAACTTTGAGAAAAAAATGAAACATCTAATTGTTCAAGGGTATTTGGTAAAGAGATTCTAATATTTCTATCGAGATGTCTAGTATTATATTGATATTCCAATGAAAGACCTCTAACATTTGAATTTGACCAATTAATATCTAATAATAATTGTTCTAATTCATAAACGGGACCCCTAGAAAACACATTGAGTTCAGTGATATTATTAGAAATCAACCAATTCAAATGGGGTGTTTTATTATATTGCTTAAAAATCAATGTCAATTTATTAATATGAGGTGGGATATATTTATTCAAATAATCTGTTGAAATACCATTGACATAAATACAGAGTGAATGGCAATTAATTAATTTTGATAAATTGATTTCCTTATTTAAATAACACCAATTAAAACTTGCGGAAGTTCTTTGAAGAACGATTTTTGCTATTGATTTTAAATCAAGTTTAAACCAACATTCATTAAGTGAATCTAAAGTTGGGATTGTTAATGTATAAAATAATTTCAAATTAGGTATGGATTTATTGAATCTCCTTAATTCTTGGATAATACACATATCCTTTTCATTAAGTGGGTTGAGTGAATAAGTTGTTGAAATTGAAATTTTTATTTGGGTGTTGGATTGATCAATTTGATCTATAACCCTTATGATATTTTGAATCGATTCACTATACATCCAAAGATGAACCCTTTTAACATTTTTCAATATTTTATTATTCAATATTTTAATTAAAATTGTCCAATCATTATGGAAATTAATTTCATTTGTTTCAATTTGTCTAACTTTATCTTGTAATTTATATTGATTAATTAATGAAATAAAATCATTTAATGAATTATTGATTTGATATTCGTATTTAATATGATTTGCATGGGGGGCTAATAATTCAAATGCTTTTATTGTTAAATCAGTTTCTAAATTTTGAATAATTAAACATCTAATATCAATTTTTAAATTTTTGATAAGGTTAATTAATTGATTAAAATCATTCCATTGATTATTTAAATCAATATACGTTAAACCTGGTCGTTGAATACGTAAATAAATACGATCTCTTTCGATTACAAGTGAATATATTTTCAATATTAAATGTGACAACCCATTTTCAATTGATCTATTTAATAAGGCATCTAAAACATCACAGGCTCTGCAATTTTTAATTGATTCTAAAATGATTCTTTCAATAATTTCATTTGGTAGATTTGAAATAGTCATAGTAGAATGAAAGTTAAGTTAAGTTCTACTATTTATTACTATAAAATGATAAGAGGGGACTGAAGGCGAAAGAAAGAGCAAGTAGAAGAGGAAGAGGAAGAAGAAGGGGGGGGATGGAAAAAGAAACGGCTCACCAGCCACGGCCTGTGCCACAGCCGATAAAGGGGTCCCAACCAAACTGAAAGGAAGTGGAAGCTTGACCGAACTCCATGCTTTTATCACTAGCTGGTTCACTTTCCAATCACTAAACCCTCTCTTTGAGCAACCAATTGCGCCATTTGATTAATAGCAATTTCATTAGGACCCTCATAAACTCTGACTGAATAATAATCAATTGGGATATCGTTAATTAATTTAACCAATGAACATGTTTTATCCCTTGGTATTTGTTTAATTTCATCTTCTGATAATGATAATGATGTCATGATCTTTTCTAAACTGGAATCACTACTAAACCATTCCCATCCAATAGTTTCACCTCGATCCTTACTGTCAATAACAATCACTCTTTCAATACATTCATCCTTTGCCACCTGTTGGATTTGATGTGCAAATTGATATTCATATCCTGGTAATACAGGTGAATGTAATTGTATAATACCCACATCTTCATTGCTCATTTGATGAAGTTCTAATGGTGTATGTGTAATCAACGCACCAGTGGCAACATAAGGGTAAAGATACGTTGGATCGAGTTTCTTTATATATGACACTTCATTCCATGATATTAATTGTTGCACAACTAGTTGGGGCACATTGGAAATGCCAACAGTGGGGATAATTAACGTCTTCATCTTAATGAAAATTAAATGTTTATGAAAAGGTGAAAAATATCAATTACAATGCCAATACAAAGGACAATTTACTCATCAAGTCTCAATTTACATTCAATTTACAAAAAGGGGAAAACATCTACTATTAATTTACTTAATTTAAACCCAATAATAAATTCATATGCTTACAATATAACAACTGTTCAAACTGTCAAAGGGCTCCCGTTTTCTTTTAACCGTTAAGTTTCCCTGAGCCGAAAAAAAAAAGAAATTCAATGGAAACAAAACCAAAAAAAAAAAAAAATTTTTTTTTCAGCCTTAAAAATTTCACTTTACTGATTATCACATCATTTTTTATTATTAACCAATATGTCAATTAGTGAATCCACTCCTCTTGAAACTCTTGGTGCAGTTCTTCAAAACGTTAATGGTAATACACCATTAGCAGACCGTTTTCGTGCTCTCTTTTATTTAAAATCCATTGGATCTGAATTCGAAAGTAATCCAGAATCGGCACAAATTGCTCTTAATCAAATTTCAAGGGCATTTGAAGACGATTCTGAATTATTAAAACATGAAATTGCTTATTGTTTAGGTCAAACACATAATCTGAATGCAGCTCCTATTTTAAGAGATGTTCTTATTGATTTGAATCAACAATGTATGGTTAGACATGAAGCAGCTGAAGCACTTGGTGCTCTTGGTGATAAAGATTCACTTGATTTATTAATTAAAATCGAAGCTGATCCTAATGAACGTATTGAAATTCAGCAAACTTGTGAATTGGCAATTGAAAGAATTAAATGGGAAAATTCAAATTTGAAAAAGGAGGAAATTCTTCAAAAGTCATTATATGAATCTGTTGATCCAGCTCCACCATTACCAAGTGATAATGGTAATGATAAAATTGAAAAATTACAAATTATTCTTAATGATTCAAATGAACCATTATTTCAAAGATACAGAGCAATGTTTAGACTTCGTGATATTGGTACTGATGAAGCATGTAAGGCACTTGCATCAGGTTTTAATGATGAATCTGCCCTTTTCAAACATGAAATTGCTTATATCTTTGGTCAAATGTGTAACCCTGTTGTTGTTCCTGATTTAATTGATGTTGTTAGAAGACAACATGAGGAACCAATGGTTAGACATGAAGCAGCTGAAGCACTTGGTGCTATTGCCACTGATTCTACTTTACCTGTTTTAAAGGAATTACTTCAAGATAAGGATCAAGTTGTTAGAGAAAGTGCTGTTGTTGCTTTAGATATGTGGGAATATGAGAATAGTAATGAAGTTGAATATGCTGTTGTTAAATAATTAAGGAGCACAAGCTCTTATCATTGGCTTTTTTGCTGTCTTCTTGTTTCATCTTTTGTTTCTGTGTGTGTTGTTTTTTTTTGTTTCTTTTTGGTGTCTGTAGGTTATTTATACATTATAAGACATGACATTATATAAGGTTTTGATATATAATATAATAAGTTTTTGGCTTTGGCTTGATTTGATTTGATTTGATTTGATTTGATTAAGATCTTCAATTTTATTATTCTTTTGATTCCTTCCCTGATATCAGTTATTAGTTCTAAACTTGTAATTACATTTTGGACATGTATAAAACACAGTTGCACCTTCATCCGCTGAACGTAACTGTAATGTATGATATTGCATTTCATCATGTCCACATTTTGGACACTTTTCTTTAATAGTAGCACCATCTTCTAATTCATCCTTCTTCAATGTTGTCTTAACAAGAGATTTCTTTGATTTCAATGATGAGGGGAATGCATCATCTGCTGTATGTGTAACAACCTTCAAATTTGAAAATTTTGATGATGGATATGATTTATGACAAACATGACATATCACTTCTTTTTGATGTGAAACAGAATCTAAAAGATCACCGCAATCTGTACAAAAGATGAGAGAACCAACTGCTGACATTATCTTTAATTATCTTTAATCCAATTAACCAAACTTTCTAAAATTCAATAGGAAAGAAAAAAAAAAAAAAAATTTCAAGATCTCTCTGGTTTTTTTTTTCAAATTGAGAACTGAAAAAAAAAAAAAAAATAAAATAAATCACCACCAATTTGAAGTTTTGGTGTTCCAATTTCCTTTTTCTTTGTGTTTGTTTGTTTAATTACACACAAAAAGACAGGACCTCCAAGATGAACCAACAAGTGCCAATGCCTGATTTGTCAAATGCCATCATGGCTCAAGATGAAATGGGTAGACCCCTCATCATCGTTCGTGATCAGGGTAATAAGGAAAAGTCAAGTGGTATTGACGCCATCAAATCAAATATTTTAGCAGCACGTCAAGTTGCTGATATTCTTAAAACTTCATTGGGTCCAAGAGGTCTTGATAAAATTCTTATTTCTCAAGATGGTGATATTAATATTACTAATGATGGTGCAACTATTTTATCAGAAATGCAACTTGATAACGAAATTGCAAAGTTATTAGTGGAACTTTCAAAATCTCAAGATGATGAAATTGGTGACGGTACTACTGGTGTTGTTATTTTAGCTGGTTCATTATTAGATCAAGCTTTAAAATTGATTGAAATGGGGATTCATCCAATTAAAATTGCTAATGGTTATGAAAAGGCATGTCAAATTGTTATTAATCATTTAGATGAAATTTCAGATAGTATTGAAATAGATTTTGAAAATTTACAAAATAATTTATTAGAATCAAGTGATTTATTTAAAGCAGCTAAAACTTCCTTAGGTTCAAAAATTGTTAATAAAAATCATAATCAATTTGCTAAAATGGCTGTTGAATCAATTCTTAAAGTTGCAAATTTTGATAGAAATGATGTTGATTTTGAGTTAATTAAATCAGAGGGTAAATTGGGGGGTTCTATTGCAGATTCTAAAACTATTAATGGTGTTTGTATTGATAAAGACTTTTCTCATCCTCAAATGCCAAAGGTTATTGAAAATGCTAAAATTGCTATTTTAACATGTCCTTTTGAACCACCAAAACCAAAAACTAAACATAAATTAGAAATTAGTGAAGTTGATGAATTTAAAAATTTACAAAATTATGAAAAGGAGAAATTCATTCAAATGATTGATTCAATTAAAAAAGCTGGTGCTAATTTGGTCATTTGTCAATGGGGGTTTGATGATGAAGCAAATCATTTACTTTTATCTAATGATCTTCCAGCTGTTAGATGGGTTGGTGGTAGTGATATTGAATCAATCGCTATTGCAACTAAAGGTTTTATTGTTTCAAGATTTGAAGATTTAACACCTGAAAAATTAGGTCATGCTGATAGAGTTTATGAAATGGAATTCGGTACAACTAGAGATAAAATGATTATTATCGAAAATAATGAAACTCAAAATAATCAATCAAAGGTTAATACTGTTACTAATTTAATTAGAGGTTCTAATAAAATGATTGTTGATGAATCTATTAGATCACTTCATGATTCACTTTGTGTTGTTAGAAATTTAATTAGAGATAATAGAATTGTTTATGGTGGTGGTGCTGTTGAAACTTCATGTTCTCTTAAAATGACAGAGGAAGCTGATAAACAAACTGGTATTGATCAATATGCTTTTCGTGCGTTTTCACAAGCTCTTGATATTATCCCAATGTCACTTTCAGAAAATTCAGGTTATAACCCAATTGAAGAATTAACAAAATTGAAAGCTGAACAAGTTTCTAAAAATAATTCTCATTTAGGTATTGATTGCCTTGGTAATGGTAATAATGATATGAAGGATTTGTTTGTTATTGAAACTCTCATTGGTAAAAGACAACAAATCTTATTAGCAACTCAATTGACACGTATGATTTTAAAAATCAATAATGTCATCATTACTGGTAAAAATTATTATTAATCTTTAGTATTATAACTATCTTTATAAAATTTCTCTATAACCTTTGGATCATAAAAGCTTTGCCATATTCGACGAGTACTTGCAAATTCCCCCCTAGATTCATTCAACTGTTCTAATGATCGGTTTAAACTTGATAACGATCGCACCAATTGGATCATTTCCCCTTTTAACTCTTCTTGTATCTCACTACGTAACTTCAGAAATAATGGCGAAGGTTCCATGACAGTTATTTAAATATAACAAACACACATCAAAACAAGATATATTTTTATCAAGGAAGGGAGGGAGAGAGAAGGACTTTCGCGTCATTTCTATCTGACACTGCCTCATTTACTTCCTTTTTGATACCAAATATGCTGAATCGAATCAGAACCGGTCCACTAATAGTGGCCAGAAGATCATTAGCTACCTCTTCTGTACCCCCCGTTGTGTCTGAGGTTAAAAATGTGGTTAATGAAGCAACGATTATTGAAAATACCCAATCTGGTGAAGAAACTAATGTCTCCAATACAGGTTTCATTTTAAAGCAAAAGAATAAGACAACTCTCTATATTGATCATATATGTTTACCAAAGGAATCCAAATGGGATTTGAAACAATATATAACTCCCTTATTGTTCCCAGTGAAACATGATGCAGTGATTCAGTATGTTAAAACATTAACATCTGGATATGATAATGTTGAAATAGTCCCAGTGCCAAGAGATGGTGGTGCATTTGTTACATTAAAGATGCCTGCTGCAACAACTCAACAATTATACAATAAATCCATTATTTATAATATAAATGAAAAGGTGAAAATGGCTCATAGATTTCTTTTAAGACCTGGTGTTTATCCTGTTAAGGGTATCCCCTGGGTTGAAGATTTAGGTAGATACCCATCAAAGAGTTTAAAAGTGACCTTTCAAGGTTCTATCCTTTCACAAGAATCTCTTTATGCAATGTTTAGAAGATATGGTAAAATTGCAGATATCACATTACCAAAACCTGGAGATGCTGATCAAACAGCATTCATCACATACTGGAACTTAAGATCGGCTATTTCTGCTAGACATTGTTTAACAGGTGTTGATGTTGGTGGTACTGTTATTCATATTCATTATAAGAGAAGACAAAGTGAAAATGCACTTGTTGTATTAGTTAGAGACCATTCCAGAATTGCTATCCCCTTAATTATGGCACTTGTTGCTGCATTTGCTGTTTTAGTCTTTGACCCAATCAGAATGTGGTTCATTAAGGAAAAAATTAAAGGTGAATTTGATTGGAATAGAAATCAATATTGGAAGGGTCTTTGGAAGAGTTATATCACCACTAGAAATAAAGTCAAGGGTTTATTAAATATGGAAAAGGGTGAAAATAATGATTGGGAATTATGGTCAGGCATTGAAGATTTAATGGAGGAACGTAAAAATATTGCACGTGAAGTTAAACTTTGGCTTGAAGAAAATGTTAATAGTATGATTGTTATTCAGGGTCCAGCCGGTAGTGGTAAAAGAAATTTAGTTAGTAATATGATTTTAGAAAATAGGGAAAATGTCCTCTATATTGATTGTGAAAATGTTATCAAATCAAGAAAGGATTATCAAGTCATTCAAAATATGGCACATGAATTAGGTTATTTCCCAGTGTTTTCATTTATGACTAGTATTTCTGGATTTATTGATTTATTTGTTAAAAGTTTAACTGGTCAAAACGCTGGATTATCTGAATCAAAGGAAACACAAATTCAAAGTATGTTAACTTTATCATTAGCGTCAATTAGAGATTCGGCATTATCGAACTATTATAAATTAATGTCTAGTAGTGAAGAATTCCATATGAAGGAAGAAGATTATTTACAACAAAATCCAAAATCAAAACCAGTTATTGTTATTGATAGATTTCAAGCTGCAAGAAAAAAAAATCAATCCAATGCCTTTATTTATAAACAATTAGCTGAGTGGGCATCTAATTTAGTTCAATTAAATATTGCACATGTAATTTTCATTACTGATGATGTGGGATCAATTCAAGAATTAGTTGCATCATTACCTACCTCTCCATTGAAAAGAGTTGTTTTATCTGATGCATCACCAATTGCATCTCAATTATATGTGAGACATGCTTTAGCATTAGACACTACTAATTCATTAAATGATGATAATGATAAGAAAACAAAAGAGAGAGCAGAAAAGGATATTTCAAACAAGATCAGTTTGTCGCCTGAGATAGAAGAAGCTTTAGATGAATACAGTTTGAAGTTAGGTGGTCGTATGAGAGATTTACAAATGTTTGTTCGCCGTATTAAATCTGGTGATTCACCAGAACAAGCACTGGAGGGACTTACACAACAAGCGGTGGAACAACTTTCCCAGGTGTTCCTTACTTCGAAACGTGATTATGGGTTTAATGTTTCTCAAGCATGGCAAATTATTAAACTTTTATCTACACAAGATTTAGTGTCATATGAACAAGTTTTCCTTTTACCAATGTTTAAAAAAGATACGGTGAAGACTCTTCAAAATATGGAAAATGTGGAATTAGTTAGATTAATCAGACATGATGGTGTTGTTACAGGAATTGTTCCTGCTAAACCATTATTTTCTATTGCATTCAATAGAATGGTTACAGATACTCAAATTTATAGGACAATGGAAAAGGAATGTTTATTGGGTATTATCGAATTTGAAAGTAACAGAATCAAGACATTCTTAGAGGAACTGAGAGGATTTAAAGAAGTTCCTGAACCAAAATTATTTAGAGAAAGATTACAATACCTTAGTGGTAAAATTGAAACTGGATCTCGGATTATCAGTGATTGTGAAGCTAAGATGATGAAACTTAAATGAAACTTAAATGAAAATGAAAATGAAATAATATTAAATTTATAAGCTAATCTAAACATTTCTTAAAATTTAGTAAGTTCTAGTAAAATAAAATTTGTAAGTTTGATACACTGCTTTTGTTAATGATAAACTAGTTTTTTAACCCATTTTTTTTTACAACCTCTGATGCAGTAGTGTTTCTAGTATTAAAAATAGTTTGTTTCAACCTTGAAAAATTTATAGAAGCTAATTATAACGATACACCTTTTTAGTGTAAAATATGCGTGTTCCGTTGGATCTTCCTCCGCTGAAAAGGGCTAATCAAAAATTATACTATAAAAGGCTGCGAATCCTATCAAGATTAAATTCACTAGAAACTCTGCATTCAAGTGCAAACCTCAAAAGTAAAATGTCCTCAGCTGCAAGTACTTTTACGGAAAATCAGATCCATATAAACGATGTATATCTTGAAGAAGGCGCTCAGCAGGCTTTGAATAAAAGATTGGGAAATAAAGATAAGTCACTGAGTGAGAAAAAGAAGATTCATTATGTACTCTTTGTTTTGGGCTTTTTGGTCTTGTATTTCGTAATTTATATGTTTTGGCTTATTATATTTTTGGCAGTTGCTGGTAAAATTAAGTAAATAATCTTGATTGCAAACTATTTAAGCTGTGTAATGCTAATCAGTAATCATATATAAAATATTGTGTTTTTACATTTCGTAGGCCTGTTTAGTGTTATTTATAATATTTGACATATTGTATTAAGAAGTTACATATATATTTACCAACAAATAACAAATCATTAGGAAAAATTTAAATCATTGATTATGAATCATAGAGGAATACTGACCTGACAAAAATATTGAACCAATTCTGTTCCGGAAAGAGAAAAAATTATAGGTTCCGTTTTATCCATAGTAATAAAAGTAGGTTTGATAGACCACTCTGGCTAGACCCCACAACATTGGTACCTAAAGTATTACCATTCTTCTTCTATGTTAATTTCAGTACTTGCATAAAATGTTTGGCGTGGCAGTCCGCTGATTTAGCAGAATGCTCATATAAAAAGATTAGTGTACTGTCTTTTCTTTTTTCTAGCAAGTTCAATATAAAAGGCAGGAAATCTCTAAAATTTTAATAGATAATTTGTAATAAACTGGCAAGTTTAGTAATATGTCTAGTACCCAAACAAATATTTCAAAATGTAACAAGTGTGAACAAAAAAGCCAAGATTGTCAAACTAACAAAGAAAAATTAATAATAGGACTAGTTTGGATGAGTGTGCTTATTTTAACTGTGTTTGGAATTTTTGGTTCTTTAGCTTTGAGCTTTAAAAAGCCCTGATATAAAGGAGAATATTATAAGAAATCCTATGTGGAATTAAATAATTTCAATAAAGCTTTACAAAAGGGGTTTTATCAAAGTGATCCAATATATTAAATTTAATAAGAATTTTTCTAAACACAAAACTCCAATTACTATTGATATTGTATAATTTTAAAGGTATTTTACTGAAATATCTATTCAACATGATTATGTAATCATTGGCTTGTTTTCATGACACTAGCTATCCCATTTTTTAAGGGTTATAGCCATCCCAGTATTTTTCCTAGAACCATAACTTCCTTAAGAGTTGTGTGGATTGGTCCTTTTCATGTTAGATCCTAGAAAACCAAAGAAAATGTGAATTATTGTCTGTAATTAACGAGATTCGAACTCGAGACCTGCGGAGGGGATTAACCACTTGGCCACAAAAGTGGTGACAATTTTGAACTTTTGTACCCTGAAATTTGCGGGGATCGAACTGGGAACTCTTGGATTATGTTTAACCATTGAGGCAAATGTACTTTTTTAATAAAGTTTGCTTAACTTTTTGGTAGGGTTAATCGTAAAAATAAACTGGGATTCGAACCTGAGACCTCGGGGAGAAAGTTAACCACTGGGCCAAATGGAATTCACAAAAATGCACTTTAGGGGATTCGAACCTGTGACCTCGACGAAAGCTTTAACCATTGAACTAATAAGAAATGTTTCGGCCGAGATGAACAACAAATTAAATCACATGTTATCGCGATTTCACTTAGCTGAGCATATAAACGGTTTTGTGCCTTGCATGATGGTGTTTCATGTTGTCATAACGGTCTTTTTTGGTAGCATGTGCATAGTTGATGCTCTACATACCGAGATTTACATAAAATAAACTTGCTTAATAAAATATAAAGTAACCTAAAATAATTAAAAAGGGAAATTCCCCCTTTTTATATTGAAATTGAATAAAGGCTGAATCACTCTAATTAATAATCCTTGGCCGACTTACTAATCTAATTGATTGTTCGATATAAGATTTGAATCTGCCTTGATCAACTGATAGAACTCAGCTTCAGATAACTATATGTTATATGTTACAAAACCTCGAGTAGGGTTGCAATATCAAATCTTATATGATACGAAGCGACGATCGCTTCTTTTTAAAATAATTTATATAAGATGCCGAACTACCGAGTTACAAGTTGAATTTA
Source organism: Saturnispora diversa (assembly GCA_030560905.1). Classification (NCBI taxonomy): domain Eukaryota; kingdom Fungi; phylum Ascomycota; class Pichiomycetes; order Pichiales; family Pichiaceae; genus Saturnispora; species Saturnispora diversa. The sequence continues at coordinate 182,910 of JAKTWH010000013.1, forward strand.
AAGTTTTTCTTTGAAACCCATTACACCTTAATGAATTACGGCATGAAAATTTTTAGTTGCAATTATATCATGGCTTCTTTGACAAAATTGTGTGAAATCTTGCCTCCATTAGTCAACTGATATCAAGTTAGGTAAATTAATGGAAGGGCATTTAAAATACCTTCTATCTTGATTATAAAGATTCGCTATTTTTTAAATTTCATAGTTTATAAGAGTCTAAAACTTATTCAATTACCCCTTTTAGTATAATAACCTGAATAGCTTAATAAAGTAAAGGTAACCTGAATAAAAACTACTTGATGTAGTAATTTGTACTGTACCATATTGAAATATATTGGTCAATTCTCAACTAATTGAATTATTATAATAGAGTTGTGAACTCCATTAGGAAATCCTATTGTATTCACTTGGGAAATTCGACACTACAGGCAATCTTACAATTTTAAGTCCGGTATCAAACCGTAACTGGAATTTTTATTCAAATGAGGTTTGGTGCATTAGCCCTTGCATGCAGAGTATCCAAAAAGATTATTCAAGAACTCTGAAGATCAACTTTTGAAAATGGTGAAAATACCATTTTGGTCTTTTGTGTTTTCTTAACCAAACCCATTGATATAAAACATTATGGTCTATGTCTGCCATTTTAAAGCATGGGTGTCAAAACTTCCATCACAGTCTAATTCTTAACTATTGAGTTATAAAACTTCTTGGCCATAAAGGTTTTGTTTTTGGATCCGCTATTTCAGTGTTGGAATCAGATTCAACCTTTTTAGAATTTAAGAAAGGATATTTGAAAATGCAAGATAACCAAATATCACCAAAATTCAATTTTTGAAATTGTTGGAATCCAGAACAAAAAGACAAATTATTTTCTTAAAAAAGATTACTCTGGATGATGTTGATAATTAAGTCCATGGTGTAATTGAAACTTGCTAAATGTGAAATTTAATGTTTATCTGTCAAATTCATTGATTTCTTAAAAGTTTTTCAAAAAGGGCTTTGTGGAAGTTGGCAAATATATAATGAATTCAAGTTCATTCTATGTTATAATGTGCATTTTAAATATTCTTCTGTAGAAATTATCTTAGAAGATAAGTTATCCTGTATAATATGAACTGATAAATAAATTAGTTTTTGATTCACCCTCCACCAAAGTTTCAGTCTTTTAATTATTAATGAAATAACTTATGAGCGTATAAACTAGTAGCAGAGCCCAATGTGTATATACCGAAAGCTCGATTTGTTGCTGAGTATAATTATCATAGGTATAATACTTGACTATATATATATTCATTAACTTGCAGTACCCTTTTTGTTTATTTTAAAGGTTGAAATTAATGCTACTTAGCTAGTAGGATGTAAAAGAATAAACGGCCACTTAATTTTGCTAGTGTTCTTTCATTAAAGAGGAAAATTTAAGGTCCTTATAGATAATCTTACTTTTTTATTTTCAATTCCAAATAGTGATATAAATCTATTAATTTAAGATTATTATAATTTTTATCTAATAGATTTATATTACTGTTGAATCACGCATAATTGGAATTGAACCATTTATCAACTTATTTACGTCAATATTTAATGAGCAATTGTTACGTAAAATGGATACCGCTTTTTTTGATTTTTTTTTTTCACCTTTTTCGACATTTTTCATACTTTTTCTTCACCTTGTGACATTGGAAATAATGCTTGCTAGAGTGTTGAGGTCCCGTTCATTTGCCACTTCTCGTGTTGCATTACAAAAATCAGCTGCAAAGGCTTCAACTTCCGAAACCAATACTAAGGATTTGGATGCCCAATTGAAGAAAGCACAAGCTAATTCAGAATTATCACTTTCATCAAACGAATTGATCTATCGTCCAGAATTATGGAAGGGGTTACCATCAAATGTTGTTGTTCAACTTTATCGTGCTAGAGTGATTGCTTTAGGTAAAGGTTACCGTCGTTCACAAGCAGAATTAGATGCCATTTTGGAAACTGCCAAAAACCCTCTTGAAGCAAATGCTCTTTACAATATTTACAATTCAACAGAATCTGATATTTTCAAAGCTGATACTGATACCGATTATGAAAATTATGTTGTTGAAGGTGAATATATGGAAGATAAATTAGAGCCATATGAATTTGATGAATATCCAACTTCAGCTCAAGATATTGTTAGAGATTTCAGAGATGTTATGGAATTTAATAGAAAGGCGGCATTTGAATTACCTCAATTGGCTAAATTTAAACAAGAATATAAACCATTAAATTCTAAGAAAACTCCTGTTACTTATAAATATACTAGATTTATTGGTGAATCACATCCAGCTGAAAGGAAAGTTGCTATTCAAGTTAAAATTTCAGATTTAGGACTTAATGAAGCAGAATCGCATAAATTGAAATTACTTGCTGCTCAAAGATACAACCATATTGATGATTTACTTGTGATGTCAAGTGATAAATTTTTAGAACCAGCACAAAATGCAAGTTTCTTAGCTGAAATCCTTGAAGATTTAGTGAGGGAATCTAAGACCAATCCAGAAGAATTTAGTGATGTTCCTTTAGATAAAAGACATACAGAAGCTAAATTATTAAAGAAGCAAAGGAAGAATAAGAAAATTATCCCATTTCCAAAGGAATGGGAAAGACCAATTACTAAAGGTGACAGAGTCATTAAATTGGATGACTTTGTTCCAGGTTTAAAGCAATGATCACTTTGTTTGATTTCTATATAATCCCCCTCCTTCATTCTGTAAATAATTATAAATATAAGATAAAAAGTATTGATACTGACACATTACGTAATATTATTCACCTTTAATGAAAGAAAAATTTCAAAACGAGGACAAGAAAAAAAAAAACATATTGAGAAAGACACTAATCACGCTCTTTGGGGATTGTAGTTGATGGCTACATTATTTGAGTTCTAAATAGGATAAGCCAAGATGCCTGAAGGAGGAAATATAGATGATAAGACCAGCGAACAGAGATGGGCCGACATTTGGACGAGTACGGAGTCGTTATTAAACGCGTCCAATTTGCATTTTGATGAATCATCTAAAACAGTTAAAGGACAGGGCATATCAGCACCTATTGATATTAAAATAAAGGACCAATTGGAACTTTCTTTGATTAAACTTATTAATGAGGTGGAAGAGATTATTAAATATGATGAAGATTTAAACAAGTCAAAGGAATTACCAAATACCGATGATACTGATAATCTTGAAGAATCAGCCTCCGTGTCAAAGGATACGTCATTTAAAGTTATTAATGAAACATCATCGAATTCTAAGGATATCATAGTTGACGATCCTAGCGACACAAAAAGAACAATTATTAAAATTGGTAGTGATAAGATTAAAATAAAATTAGAAAGGAAACCTGAATTGTCAGACAACACTGGAGCTAGTGGTAGTAGTGTTAATGATGCAATTGAAGATATCAATAAAAATAAAAGAGATTTTACACCTGATGAGGAGGAAATCACGGGAGTACGTAAGAAAGCCAAAATTAAATTTGAAAACGATGAAGATGAGGAGGAGGAGAATGAGTCTAGTTATAAGGAAAAGGAGAATAGAAATAAAGAAGAAGATAATGATCAAATTGATGTTTACAACCCTGAAGATGAATATTTAGGGGAGGCTGGTGATATTCCCTCTGTTTATAAATCATTACCAGCACCTAATTTCAATATGAAAGAGCTTGTGGATTCTATTGTCAAAGTATTAGAATTATATGATGAAGAAAGAAATAAGACATCTGCTAAGGACTTTGATGAATATTGGCGACGTAAATGTGCAGTTGCTCATTATCCAACAACAGATTTGAAAAATGAATTACCAGGAGAGATTCCAATGACAGACTTTTCAGGTCCTAAACCAGGTAATCAAATATCGTTTACTACATTTATGGGGTATATTGAAGGATTTTTTAGAAATTTTAATGAAGATGATTTGAGGTGGTTAGGACAAAAGACCATTCATTCAGCACAATTATTTTCAGCAATTAATCCACCTCCATTAGCATCTGATGGTAGTAAAATCATCAATGGCGGAGCTCAACCATATGATCCTAATAAGGATCCTCAATTTATACCACCATTAGGGCCTAATTATCAAGATGTTTGGCAAGCAGAAAATGAGGGTAAACAAATTAGATTGAGTAAATTACAAGCAGCTAATGGATTGAAAATTAGAAAGCAATTGGCAACTCCCCTTGGTGATTCTAAATCAATTCAAAGTAACTGTGATGAATTTGATACTAAAGTCAGTGCGGGTCCATTAACTTCAAGATTATTAAGTGCTATTGTTCCTGATGAAATGTTAATTACAAAGGAATATTTTAATAAGGAAGATGATTTAGATGAATTGAACAATCCTGGTGGTATGAATTTTGAGCAAATTGAAGAAAGATTGAAAAGAGAATTAAATTATGTTGGAGTTTTTATGAATGTTAGACAAAAATTAAGTCAAGAATCATGGGATCAAGACTGGGGGATTTATAAGGAGGATGATGAAATTTCTAGTGAAATTAGAAAGCTACAAAAGGAATTGAAAGCTACACAAGCTAGAAATAATGTTCGAAAGAGTGTATTAATGCCTCGAGTTAAAGAACAAATTGCATGGCAAGAATATATGATGATTGTTGAAGATTTAGATAAACAAGTTGAACAACATTATAGACGTCGGATTAGTGTTGTTCCAAAGAAATCTACTAAAAAGAAGGTGAATGATGAAAAGGAGGATAATACACATATGATAACTAATGCTAGTTTTAAGGGTCTTTTAGATAAAAGGAGGAGATGGATTGAAAAGATTGGACCATTATTTAAAACTAATATTGAAATGCGTAGAATGCCAGATGAAAGTATATTTAAGAGTGCTTTAGAACAATTAGAAAAGAGTAAGAATGATAATGACAATGATGATGATGGTGAGGGTGAGGGTGAGGGTGAGGGTGAGGGTGAGGGTGAAGGTGAGGGTGAGGGTGAAGGGGAAAATGAACATCAAAGTGGTGATGAAGTTAATACAGATCAATTATAATTATAACTTTGTTTAAATATGTATTTATGTATGTTTTGTGTTGTTTTTTGTGTGTATATTAATTAAATATTAGGAACGATAATAGAAATGTGGCCTGTAAAAAGATTTAAATAATAAAATAGAGAAGTAGAGATAGAATGAGAATGGTTTTTACTAGATTGAAAATTATCATCAAATATGGCAACAAATGAATCTCAGTTGCTACAAGCGAAGGCATTAAGAAGGGTAATAAGGGGTAGATATACAGTCCCCTTTGATGAACTAAAAGAAATCGCAACACCTGATACTAGTTCTTATGAATTAATTCAAACATTAATAGAATTAAACGAATTAAATGAATCCAAGGGTATGAAATACCTTATTGATGAAAGAGGTCAATATATAGAAATAATAAAGGATGAAATCAATGAAGATGACCTTATTGATAGTGCCCAATTGGAAAAAGTGGAAACTTTACTACAATCTTTCAAATCTAAGGTTCAATCAAGTATAGACCAATTAAACACTAATAATTAAGTGAAAGGAAATAAAAATAAAGAAATGGTAGGCCACCCTCCCCATCTAGTTAGTAGCATAATATATGAATAATAAATATTGAAATTTACATAATCAATTATATAAAACCTAACAATTAATTGTAAGGTATCAAAGAAATGATTCTAAATATGTGTGTGCATTAATTGATATGACTGAAACAAAAAAGGAGACCAAAAATCAAGGGAGTAGTTGAAAAATCGTAAAAGTTAAGAAGGATTAAATGTATCAAACAAAATAATATGAGTTAAAATTTAAGCCTTCCATAACTTCTTTAAAACACCAAAGACACCTTCTTCGTTTTCTTGTTCAATCTTGTAAACACCGTAACCACAGACACCAGTACCCACGGTCAATAATGCCATTGCCAAAGTGTGAATAGTACCATAAACTCTCTTTGGAATATAATCAATGATACAAGATTGGAAACCGGCGTAACAGTGGTAAAGGAGGAGAGAAGACATAGCAGCATCAGCAACACCTGAAGCGGAACCGGTAACCAAAGGAGCAACAATCAAAGGAGCCATTCCCAAGGTGACAATTCTTTCAAAGGTCCAGTGCTTTGAACCATGAAGAGAATTTGGAGCTGGTGGGACGTAAGCGTCATTAACTGTACCAACAATATGACCTGGAGGTTGAGGAATAGTTTTCAAAAATGGACGAACGGCAACAGTTTGAATAAGGCTCTTCTTTGAGAAGCCAAGACCAAGACGAGTAGATTGTGAAAGCATCTTGATATTAAACCAGTGTAAGCAACAAGTTGCTAATGATTGGAGGAGCGAACACTCTTTAATTTTTTTAATTGGGAGGGATCCAATTCCCGAGCTCGGAGATTTTGCATTTTTTGAAAAAAAAAAAAATCAAAAAAAAAAATCAAAAAAAAACTGCGCCACATAAAATTAATAAATTTTGATTACATAATATGTGGCTGGTGTGTATGCACAGCCTCTATTTGTTTTTTTTTTTCTTCCCTCTGCTTAAAACAGGTTTAAATATTTAATACATATGAGACTGCAAACGAGGCGCCTCATATAAATGGATTTAAATAATTCACAATCCAAAACAGCCCCATTTGATATTGGTCCTATTTATGATGAGGAGGGAGACCCTTTTAATTATATTATCATAATCGATGCAGGTGCAAACGGGACGGGGGCATTTGTATATTCTTGGCAAATGTCAAATTCAAATAAACCTTTTAGTGTACCAAGAATAATTTATCAAAAGAAATGGAATAAAAAGGTGACACCAAGTATCGATAACTTAATATTGAATTACTGGAATGATGAAAATAATATAAAAGTGTATTTTAATCATTTATTAGTTAAAATTTACAACGTGATACCAAAGGAACAACATTATAGAACTCCCATCTTCTTTCATGGTACTGCAGGGCTCAGAGTTTTGGATCCTGAATTACAAGCTAAAACTTTATCAACCATTTGTCTTCATTTGAAATCGAATACAGATTTCTTTTTACCAGATTGTCATACTCATATTAATATTATTGATGGTGATGATGAGGCTATTTACAGTTGGATTACCGTTAATTATTTACAAAACATCATCAGTAAAAACGAAAATCAAATGGCCGGAGGTGAAAATGAAAATGATAATGAAAATAATAATGAAACATTTGGTGTGTTATCACTAGGTGGTGGATCAGCTCAATTGGCATTCCAACCAAAATCCTTCCCCTCAAATAAATTACTTTACAATTTACAACTATTGCAACCTTATCAATTATTTACCGATTCATATTTAAAATTTGGATTTAACCATTTCCATCAATTATATTTACAGAATTTAGTTGAATTACAGGGGACTAAAAAATCACATATAGAAGACCCCTGTTTACCAAAATCATTTAATCAAAAAGTGAATATCTCTAATACTAAATACACACTAATTGGTGGGGGGGATTACGATGAATGTCAAAATCAAATTCATACTTTATTTACCAAGTATGCTGAGGGTGATTCTAATGATCCAATTTTACTTAATTCAGATTCCCCCAATGTAGATTTCATTAATGGTAAATTTATAGCAGTTTCTGGTTACTGGGATACAATATCTGAATTGTTGAATATTAAAGGTAATAGTATCACTTATGATTATAAATTAATTGAGGACAAAACAAGAGAAATTTGTCAATATGATATCAATCATTTCCAAAATTTGAAACCAAATTTAACTGAACGACAATTTATTAATTTATGTTTTAAATCAAATTATATAATGGAAATTATTCAAAATGGGTTACAAAATGATTTAAATACCCCCAATTTATTAATTAATAATGAAATGGGTAACCCAAATGTTGAATTTTCTTGGACTTTAGGTAGAGCTGTTTTATATGCTCTTGATGAAATCACCCTACAATTGGATGGAGTTCAACGGGCAGGATTTAATAAAATTATATCACCAGGTTTATTCTATTATGGATCTGAACAACCAGGTGTTGAAGCAAGACCACCATTTAGATTATTTGACAATTATAAAACGTTTAATTTCCATGATAATGAATTGGATGATTTAGTTGGGGAAGGAGATAATGGGAGTGGTATCGCTGATGGATCATCTTCTTGGTGGAATGGACATTATAATCCCGGTAATATTGATGATGGCAGTGTCTATAATGATATGGAGGATGGTGAAAAGATCAATTTACAAAATTTAAGTTTACTTAGTAAATTGATAATGGGGTTCATCATTATTGGGTTATTAATTCTAATTTTTAAAAGGAAATTGTTTCACTTATTTTCATATGGTAAGAATTTTGTTACAACGCTTAGTAGGTTTAGTCAACGATATACAATTTTAAATGAGGGCCGAAATAATGATAATGGCAATAATGACGGTAATGGTAATGGTAATGACAACGGTAATGGTACTGGAATGAATAAGATAATTGATGGATTTAGAGAAGATATTGCATTTCATTTGTTTAATAACGATGATATTAATGAAGATAACGGGATTGATAGTGAAATTGAATTTTCAGATTTAGAAGATTTCGACAATGGTTGGGAATCAGATGGAATTGAAAGAGCTGTATAAGAAGCCCCTTTTATGTATATTACAACAAAAACTTAATAAACTAATATTTAATATAAAAACAAAGTCACTGAGATCAAGATTTAACATTAATGTGCCAACTTCTTAAATCATCTCTCACTTGAGTTTCACTTAATGGTTTAACTCTATGATTCAACACCCTTCTATTTGATCTCCGTTGGCTATATAAATCATAAAAATCATTTGGATCACTACCTCCATATCCTTCTTCATAATCATCCATCTCCTCTTCCTCATCACCATCATCATAATAACCTCTCTTACTCTTTAAATCATCCTCTTCAACTTCAAATTCGGCCCATTCATCTTCATCTTCCTCCGCTATCAATTTATTCTTTAATTTTTGTTTGTTATTAGAAAGGGTATCACGATATTCTGTATGAGAGATATCAACTAAATCAAATCCCTCGTCATTCTTTCTCCATCCATTACCATTTCTTTCAACTATATCCCTAATACAATCAGTGGGGGTGAATTCATCATAACCCTGTTCTTGTAATTGCCATGTAAATCCATATGCCTTATTAAATAAATTATTTAGAATATCATTCGAATACGTTCCTATCGACTTCTCTAATGCAGATCTCATCATCAAACGTGTATCATTAATTTGATTGGGAACAATAGATTTATCAGATATTTGTTGCGTATTTAAAGTTGTTGCTGATTTTAATGGCATCTTACTAGAAGTTGAAGTCTCCATCATTGGTAGTTCACAACTAAATGAAGTAGAATATTCCTTTGAAAGGGGGGATAACCTTGTTGAAAATACCGATTTTGGTGATTCTAATGATGCCCTAGTTGTTTGTATTAATCCATTCTTTTCTAAATTTAAAGCATCTGGTTTATCTCCATGAACTGTAATAGAGATCCTTGCAATGGCGTTGGCCTTGGCGTTGGCTAATAAATATCTACCAGGTTCATTATTTTCCGAACTATTATTCACAAATTCACTAGGGTCAATTGTCAAATCGCCCAACTTTTCAGGTTTCACGCTAGATAAGGATTTCTTATAAAAGGTCACCTGTATTGGTTTGCTAATAATTTTTCCTGATCCATCAATTTGAGCTTTGAAGGGTAATTTATATGCTTCATTATTAAATTGGGCTCTATTGTTCTTAATTGTTACGGAATTGGTGGTGATTTTGTTATGATTATTTGTCAGGTTGATCACTGCATAACATTGAGATGATTCAAAATGAGGAATATTAGAAAGTTCCTCTACTTTCACGGTAGCTGTCAAGTTAACGGTTTTCATTGAACAAATCGATAAATTCACCTCTGAAACCTCCTCTTATCAAGCCACTCTTACACTACGTGATTACTTTTTTTTTTTTTTAGATGGAGGAGAGTTTTTTTTTCTCAAGGCGCGCAAGTCCAACTCGGGTCACGTGACCTGTGTCAAATGATATTAATATATTCCGGCACCATTTATTCTAAATAAGTGATCCCTCTTCATTCTACAAAAGAACCATAAATAACCATTGTGGAATGTCAGTTTGAATAAAGTGCGTGGGGCTGCACCCATTTTGCCCCTTAATTTTCAGACAGTTCGCGAGTATAAAAGGAGGGCTTCTCCCCCCCTTTTTTTTTTGTTTGTCTCAACATAAAAAATTAAAATCTAAATATTATTGCACAGCCTGGCAATGGAATCGTTTAGATTGCCAACCACTGCGGCTCAGGCCAAGGTGTTTATGCAGGATAAATTCTCTTATCCAACATCACAACCTGTTGAGGGAGTTAAAACTGAGGAGGGGGACCTCTTGGATGATGCATCCCTCCGCTCAAATACTGAAATGAATACTGAATTAGAGGCAAAGGATGAACCAGTGGAAGATCAAGATGAAGACTCTGGTGCATCAGGTATTGTACCAACATTACAAAATATAGTGGCAACAGTTAATTTAGATTGTCGTCTAGATTTAAAAACTATTGCTTTGCATGCACGTAATGCAGAATATAACCCAAAGAGATTTGCTGCCGTTATTATGAGAATTAGGGAACCAAAGACTACAGCATTGATTTTTGCATCAGGTAAAATGGTTGTTACCGGTGCTAAATCAGAAGATGATTCCAAATTAGCTGCAAGAAAATATGCTAGAATCATTCAAAAGTTAGGATTTAATGCAAAATTTACAGATTTTAAAATTCAAAATATTGTGGGATCTTGTGATGTTAAATTCCCAATTAGATTAGAGGGACTTGCTTACGCTCACGGTACTTTCTCGTCTTATGAACCTGAATTGTTCCCAGGTTTAATTTATAGAATGGTTAAACCTAAAATTGTGCTTTTGATCTTTGTTTCAGGTAAAATTGTTCTTACCGGTGCCAAATATAGGGAGGAAATTTATAAGGCATTTGAAGCCATTTATCCCGTGTTGAGTGAATACCGTAAAAGGTAAATTTGGGTATGTTATTTTGGGATGTTTTGTAATAAAAATTTGTACAATAAGAAATCACGTCACGTGACGCTGTTACTTTTTTTTTTTTTTTCCCCTTTGGAGGGGGGTTTCCCTTTTGGGAAGCTAAGAGGCGAGGAGAGTTTTCTTTTTTTTTAATTTTTTAAATTTTTTTTTCTGATTCAATTAGAAATCATTTAATTTTACAAGGTTTTTGCCCTCAAATTCCCGAATAAATTGGAAATGGGTACCCCTTTTGAGACTTTAAAGGGTCATGACAATTTAGACCGATCCAGTAAATCGGTCTCACCTCATTTGCAATATGAAAGTGATCAAAATATAGCCAGTTTGGACTCTGTTATGGCCCCATCAAGACCAATTTATAAAAAGACACCAAGTTCCGGCAAATATTCTCAATTACCACAATTAGAAACCGTATTTTGTCCATCGGATGGCATTAAAAGAGACAATTTATCTACTCCAACATCAATTCTGACATCTACTAGTGCAATTAATCCACATGGGAATCAAACAATTATGGCAACGCCATTATCCACAACTTCATCCCGTCAGGGATCAATATCATTTCAAGTTGATGAAAATCAAAAAGTTCATAGGGGATCTATTTCTGCTAGACCAAGTACTACAAAGATGACATTCTTTGATTCACCTCAATCTGGTATACCTTCAAGCAGGGCACCATCAAATTCTAAAATTCCAGCAGCTTATTTAGCAAATGAGATTAGAAATAAATCACCAAGTTTAGATGGTCAACAATTAAAGACTCCAATTGTATCATTTGATATTGGAGTTGGATCAGGTCCCAGTTTAGGATCCGGTGTTGGTTCTGGTCCTGGTTCTAATTCTAATTCTGGAATTCTTAGAAGTGGACATGCATTAAGAACTCCAGTGACTTCACCACCCTCAATGACCCCACAATTAACCAATTCACCACAACCTGCCTCATCAATTGATACACCAATTAGTGCTCATTCTAATGGATCATCAACATCAATAAAGGATACAATTAAAAAGAAAACTACAATTACAGCTAAAACAATAGTTACAGAACCTTTAGGTCCACCTGTTCCATTTAAACAATATTTAAGTAAGGAAGATGATGGGAAAATTCATATTCTTATTGGAGCCACAGGATCAGTGGCAACTATTAAAATACCCCTGATCATTGATAAATTATTTAAAATTTATGGAGTTGATAAAGTTAGTATTCAATTAGTTGTAACAGAATCAGCTGAACACTTTTTAAGGGGTCTTAAAATAAGTACAGAAGTTAAAATTTGGAGAGAGAATGAAAAATGGGCTAATTGTAAAGCTAAACCTGGTGACCCAATTTTACATTTAGAATTGAGAAAATGGGCAGATATCTTTTTAATTGCACCACTAAGTGCCAATTCCTTGGCTAAAATAGCTAATGGGATAGCAGATAATTTATTAACATCAATTATTAGAGTTTGGAATCCAAGTGTACCAATTTTAGTTGCACCTGCAATGAATACATTTATGTATAAACATCCTGTTACTAAAAGACATTTAACAATAATGAAGGAAGATTTTCCCTATGTTGAAGTATTAAGACCTGTTGAAAAGGTTTTAGTTTGTGGTGATATTGGTATGGGGGGGATGAGAGAGTGGAGTGAAATTGTGGATATTACTGTTCGAAAAATAAAGGAAATTCAAAAGAAGAAATTGGAAGCTAATGGTGAAATAACGAAGGGGGCAAAGGGTGATGAAGAGGATGATGAAGAAGAAGATGAAGATGATGATGATGAGGAAGACGATGATGAGGAAGACGATGATGATAATGATGATAATGAGGATGACGACGAAGATGACGACGAAGATGACGATGATGATGACGACGAAGATGACGATGATGATGACGACGAAGATGATGACGATGATGAAGACGAAGATGACAATGGCGAAGATAATACTCAGGGTCAAGGTCGAGATGTTGGTCAGATCAATGTTCAAGTTCAGGATGATAAGGAAGGAAAAAAGGAAAACGATAAACATATACAGATAGGGACGATAATACATCCAACGCCTGCAACTACTCGAACATCAACTATCGATGAAGGTGATGAAGATGATGAAGATGATGAATTTGTTGAAGCACAAGAAACTCCATCAATTGAAGATGATCTGCCCTCGCCTAAATCGCCCTCTACTAATAAATACATTTTAAAATCAAATGGGGGGGAAGTAGAACGCCCCATTGTTGATAAGGGGTATTATAGCGATAACAGTTTATAAAGGTTGGCTTTTTGTACACACTATTTTGTTAATAGTAGTAGTTAGGTAAGTGTTTTTAATATTTTTTTTTTCCTTGCTATGGAATATACGAAGAAACAAACCTGTTTGGTGGTGGTGTACAAATGTTTAAGTCGAAGTTGAAATATGTATTATACCCCCTGGGGGTTTATACTGCATATGTTGGAGTAACACATGTTATAACGCAGCATAAGATTCAAAATAGAGCCATTAGTGGGAGTCAAGATGATGAACAATTTAGTGCATTAAAGGTGTTTGGTAGATTTGAAAACCCGTTTAGTGAATATAGACCTCAAACATTGTATGAATTTCTATTAATGCGAATAATTGAGATTTGGGAGGGTGAACATGGTGCATTACATGAAGATATAGAAATTAGAAAGGAACATGTTGGATGGAAAATGGTTGATTTAAAATTACTATCAAAATTGACATCAGATACACTTAATAATGTTATTTCATATACATGGATTGGTCAATCATGTGGATTAGTTACAATGCCAAGGGGGGGGCCTAAGATTTTATTAGACCCCCTGTTTGAACCTCATCTGGTTTCATCTTTAGGACCAAAGAGAATTTTACCAATACCTATAACACTTGATGAAGTTATGGAAAAGGTTAAGCCTGAATATGTTGTAGTTTCACATGATCATCCTGATCATTTAGAAAGAGAATCCATTGAACGTATAGGTGATGATGCCACTTGGATTGTGCCCATAGGAGTTGGCTCATATTTAAAAAGAAATGGAGTTTCCCTGCATAATATCAAGGAAATGAATTGGTGGCAAAGAATGGAATTACCAAGTGAATCTAATAATGATCACTATGAAATCATCTGTTTGCCAGCAATGCATTGGTCTGGTAGAATGCTGATTGATGCGAATTTAAGTCTTTGGAGTTCATTTTTAATTTTAAGAAATGGTAAATCAATGTTCTATCATGCTGGTGACACAGGTTATACATCACCATTATTTGATATCATTGGAAAAAAGTATGGGTCTACTAAATTAGCAGCTTTACCTATTGGACAATATTGTCCTGAATGGCATCAAGCTCCTCGACATATTGGACCAAAGGAATCATTGAAAATATGTGAAGAGATGAAAATTAAATGTATGGTTGGGGTTCATTGGGGGACATTTGTTTTAAGTAGTGAAAAGTATTGGGAACCAGGACATTTACTTAACAAATTGCGTAAAGAATGGAGAGGTGAAACTAATGTAATTGTACCAAAATTGGGGTCAACAATTACCATTGATGATGACGATCATATCAGTATTTATAATTAAAGAAACTTCCATAGAGTATATATATATATATATGTACATGTGCATAAATGGGATTGAATGGGATTGAATGGAATTAAGTTATACTGTTTTAACAATATTTAAAAATTCCTCCCATTCTTGGTCCTTAATAGAATAAGTATGTTCTTCTCTTGGGAAATTTTTTGATTTAACATCTGAACCATACATATCCACTGCTTGTCTACCAATTCTGAATAAATCTGTATATTGATTAACAAATTTAGGTTGATGTCTAATTGAATTCTTTTGTGGGGTTGGGATCATCTCACCTGGTAAATATCTTGAAAGGTTATGGTTATTATTATTTGATTGGAATTCTTGCACTGATTTTTCAACTTCAATTTCACTCATACCTAAAAGATCTGAAATGACCAAAACTTGCCCACTAGTACCCTTACCAGCACCAATACCAATTGTTAAAATATCCAAATCATTTGTAATGAATTCCGCAATCTTTGAGGGGACACATTCCAAAACGAGCATTTTAACTCCTAAATCCCTCAATGTCCTAACCTCCTTATATAATTCAATAGCTTGAGCAGCAGTTTTACCCTGAACTTTATAACCACCATATAAAGCAGCCTTTTGTGGTTGCAGACCTAAATGGCCACAAACTGGTATACCAGAATTTAATAATCCAGTTATATGATGTAAAATAGAATACACCCCCTCTAATTTAATGGCATCAATGTTACCTAATTGCATTAATTTAATACTTGATTCAATACATTTAGCTGGAGACGATTCATAAGACCCAAAAGGTAAATCAGCAATAAGGTACTTTGAGTGAACACCACGAGACACTGCACTTGAAGAAGCAAAAAAGGATTCCCATGGTAATTGAACTGTTGATTTGAACCCCTGAGATGTCATTGCAAGTGAGTCACCAATTAAAACCATATCAATTTCGGGAGATGTGTCAACCATCCTAGCAGTTAAATAATCATGTGCAGTTATACAAGTTATTTTAGTTTTGGATTTTTGATTAGCCAATAGTTTAGATAATGTCACCTTTGAATACTGACGAATTCTATCACCTTTAAAAGAGAGCATCGTAGGGTGTAGCCACTTTAAAGTAGGAGGTGGTCGTATAAAGAGAGAGGCCAAGTGAAAAATTTCAAGCGAGGCCCCCCGTCCTCCTTTAAATACGGAGTGAAGGGAGTGAGTGGAGTATACGAAAAAGATGTAATGTGATTTATATATTATAAATAAATACATATGTAAATAAATAAAGAGGTCATTGAGTAAGTTAAGTTAAAATAAGAAAACAACAATACCAAAGTTTAATAAAAATGGATGGAATATTTAAATTGAGCTCTCCCCGCTCTGGGTTTTTTCTTGTTTTTATATATATATTTGTGTTCTCCTTTATCTGAATTGAAGTTAGCTGCTAATTTAATGATGATGAGAAGGATCTAATTCATATCTCAATCCACAATAACCACATGAATGAGCACCTGGCTTATCTAAATTAATATACACCTTTGGATGACCTTGTTCGAAATCTGTACCATGACAAACCGCAATATTTGAATGAACCTTAATAACGGGCACTTGAGAAATTAAATCAATGGCTGCAAATGGTTGTGGCTGTTTAGATAAATCCATACCCACGAATTTCACATCATTTTTGAAAATCTCCTCACGGGATCTTTGAGATGGGGACCAAGTGGTGTCTCTATTAGGTGCTTGAGCAATGTGTTCACTTGGGATCACTTCACATTGGTCTGATGCAATGGAAAGACCTGCTGAAGCAGCTGCCGGTGTTGGAGTTGCTGTCTTGGTTGCTGTCTTTGTGGCAGTTGCTGTTGCTGTTGAAAGGAAACGTCTAAACATTTAATTAAATTCGAAAAAGAGAAGGGTATATATAATTATTACACAAGGAGAGGGAAAAAAAAAAAAGAATCAGTAAAAAAATTAAGAGATGAAAACGAAACAAGTTGAATTTTTAGTGGCGGAGAAGAAAAACGGGGGGGAGTTGTGACAAAATTCGGGTGTTGTGGTGCACAGATGCGAGTGCCTTTAAAGGAACCCCCCAAAGCCATTGCCAAAGCCATTGCCATTGCCATTGCCATAACCACTACCGGGACCCATTGGGGGGTCCCATCTTGGCTTGTTTGGGTTGGGGAATTGGGTTCCTAAATTCAAATCGGGATACATTCCTCCTTTCCTTGGTTTCAAATTGGGCCCACCAGAACCAGAACCCCAGGGAATTGACATTTCAGGTTGTCTGTCACCCTCTCCATAAGCAGCCAATGGTGTCCCCAATGATGGCATCCCCCCGATTTGATGTTCGTCTTCAAATGGGAACTGTTGAAGGGGGTTTGGCTTAGGAACACCAACTGAAGCTGATAAAGCCTCCTGCAATTGCATTTGGGGGTTGGCTTTAAGAATGGCTATAACATTTGTTGAAATTTCTAGGGGGAATTGAATAAGGGGAGAACAAACAACGGGTCTACCAACAAGAGACTCCAATTCACAAATTGAAGTTATAATCATTGTCAATTAATAGTATGGTATGGTATTATTATTATTATTGCTTTAATGAAAAAAGTTAAAACATCCATCGCTTTGAATCAAACTTTCTCCTCCTTATCAAATGACTACTGTCCCCATAATTTACGCATTTAAGGAACTGTCAGGAGTGGCAGAGGCTGTTGCAGACTTTGTTGTTACTGCTCAAAATAAAGCACTTGAACATGATCGGTTCAAAGTGGCCCTTTCGGGGGGGTCCCTTCTCCATGTTTTAAATGAGGGACTTCTTTGTAGGAAGGATGTCGAATGGTCCAAATGGGACGTCTACTTTGCAGATGAAAGATTGGTTCATTCAGAAAGTAGTGATTCAAATTCAGGTCAAGCACATCAATTATTGTTTTCACATTTAGAAGTCCAAAATCGTCCAAGAGTTTTCCCCATTAATTATCAATTACTTGATTCACCTCAAGAATGCGCTGATGAATATGAATCAACTTTAATTAAAGGATTTGCATCAAAGGATTCTGTTAGATTACCTCAATTTGATTTGGTTTTACTTGGTTGTGCACCAGATGGACATGTTGCATCATTATTTCCAACTTCATTAGCACTTAGAGAACAATATGCATGGTGTGTACCAGTTTCCAATGCCCCCCATGGCCCCCCAAATAGGGTTACACTTACAGTCCCAGTCTTATGTCATGCTAAACAAGTAGCATTTGTTGTAGAGGGGGCCACTAAAGCTCCAGTTATATGTACCATTATGGAAAGACCTGATAAGGGGTTACCCGCTAGTATAATTAATGAAAAGGCAGCTGGTAGAATTACTTGGTTTGTAGATGATGAAGCAGTTTCTGATGTTGTAGGTATTACAAAGAAGAGATATAAATTCACTGCATCAGTTGAACCATCTTCAACTATTAACTAATATTGATTAATTATTTAATTGATGATTTGATTTTTTTTTTGTAAATTATTATTATTATTATTATAACTTTGTTAACAATGGTCTTTTCTAAGTGAATAATGAAATTTGGTATTAAATCTTTTAGTACATCATTAACATTGAAACCCCTACGACAATCAATGTTATCTTGTCATATTGATATGTTAAGAATCCCCTCAAATCTTGGTCATTCAACTTCCCGAGGTATGCGAGCGTATAATGAAGATCGATATTGTATTGGACTTTTAAATATACCACTACAAACATCCACAACAGGTATATTTAATAAAGAAATTCATATAAGCAATCAATGCCCCCCCATTGATCATTTAATGTTTGCATTTGCTGTATTTGATGGTCATGGTGGTGATGAATGTTCAAATTATTTAAAAATGAATTTATTTAATAATATCGAAACAGCAAGATTAAATCCATTAACTTTTAAGAATATGAAATCATTTTGGAGTCAAAATATTGGAGGGTATTGGAAAAGATGGAATAGAAAATTAGATCAAATTATTATAAAATTATGTTTCAATTCAAACTCAAATTCAAATTCAAATGTGAAATTAAATTCTAAATCAGATCACCAATTATTCGATTTGATATATAATGAAACTCAAAACAAGCATTTAACTCATTGGCAATTGATCAAATTAAGATTATGGTTGGCTCATTTAAATACTGATCAATATTTCCTTGAATGGGAAAATGAAACAAATTCTCATATTCAAAATAAAATGAAATTGGTTAGAAGTGGATCTACAAGTACTTCATCGTTTATATACCCCTTAGAATGGCCTAAAGATTCACCTAATAGACATTTTTATGAAGAGGGAGTTGTTAGTAGATTGTTAATTTCTCATATTGGTGATACTCACGCTATTTTATGTGATAAAAATGGATTAGCTTGTCCACTGACCCGTGATCATCACCCCTCAAATCCAACTGAAGCTGATAGATTAAGAAAGTTCAGTGCAGGATTAGTTATGACTGATTCATTTGGTGAAGAACGATTTTTAAATTTTGCCAATACTAGAGCATTTGGTGATTTAAGTGGTAAAGATAGTGGTATAAGTGCGGAACCTGAATTCTCTGATTTCATTATTGGTTCAAGTAATGCAATTGAACAGTATAAAAAAAATCATGAAAGGGAATTAAAAGATAATAATGTCATTGATTTTGGTGGTGATGAAGGATTCATTGTATTAGTTTCTGATGGTGTTACTAATCTTTTAAGTGATCAAGAAATAGTAGATTTGGTCATGACTACATATAATAATAAGGGTGTTTCAAAGGGTACACCTCAAAGTGCTTGTAATGAAGTTATTGGATTTGTTGAATGCATTAATGGTGATGATAATGCAACATGTTTAGTTATTAGACTGCAAGGATGGGGAAAATGGCCTAATATAGATAGAACCGGGTCTCTTAGAGAGGATAAAATGATGATGATGAGAAATGGATCCAAATTATACTGATTAAATACACATATATTATATACAAGGTAAATTTTATTTATTTATATTTATTAATTCTATTTGTTCTTAGTTTGAGTGTAACTAAATCTCTTTCTTGTATGAGCAAATTCCCCTAACTTTGATCCAACCATATCCTCTGTAATTTCAACTTGAACATAATCTCTACCATTATGAACTTGGAATTTAAGTCCAACAAATTGAGGAAGAATAGTACAAGATCTAGCATTAGTTCTAATGGGCGTTCCGTCCTTCTTTGCTTGTGCAAGTGGTAAGGGCACCACGTGAGGCCCCTTCCATGAAGAACGAGCAAGATTCATAATACTTTGCCTCATATTGAATACCTTTTTAATTGAAGTTCAAATCTTAAGTGAAGATTAATGGAGGAGAAAAAAAAAATTATCTCTTTAATTTGAACGCGTTGTTCATATCAGTCAGGTCAAGTGAGTAAGAATCTATAATGTTCCATTTGGTACAGAATTTATATAATCAATGGACAGCTCGTGAGCAATACAACATTCTTATATTAGGACTTGACAATGCTGGTAAAACCACGTTTTTAGAACAAGTCAAGCATCAATGTAACCCCCAATATCAAATGTTACCTCCACATAGAATTTTACCAACAATGGGTCAAAATGTGGCAACAGTAGAAGTTCAAGGAGTTAAATTGAAGTTTTGGGATGTTGGAGGTCAAGATGCCCTTAGAGAACTATGGCAGGAATATTACCCATTAGCTCATGGTATAGTTTTCATCATTGATTCATGCGACAGCGCTCGGGTTGCTGAATGTAAAGAGGCTTTAATGAAGGTTGTCATGGATGATAGAGTTGAAGGTGTTCAAGTGTTAGTTGTTGCCAATAAATCCGATCTTGATGGTGCTATGGATATTGTTGATGTCAAGGAATTAGTTAATCCATTACTTGACCATTTGAATGCACGTGACTCGAGAGTTATGCCAGCGAGCGCATCAACTGGATTTGGAATTCAACAATCGCTGGATTGGCTTTCTGTTAAAGTTGTTAGAAATAAGAGTGAAAGACCCCCTATTTATACATAATGTTCCCAAGGAGATTTTCAATGTTACAGTCAAGGATCTTTAAGAGGTCTATGTTTATTCAAACTCATACAACCCCCAACCCCAATGCTTTAAAATTCACTCCAAATTTACCCCCAAATTCACCTTTAGCTCCAGCAAATATCCCCACTGTTGAAGTGTCATCTATAAAAGAGGCTCTTATGAAATCAGATTTAGCTTTTAAATTATTATCTATTGATGATAAAAGAATTTCATCAATTTTACTAGGTTCAGATTTTATTACTGTCGTTAAAACTCCTCAAGCTGATGATTGGTCTGTTTTAAAACCTCAAATCTTTTCTGTTTTAACAGAACATTTAGCTATGGGTCAATCAGCTTTAAAACCTGAATATCTTGAAAAGGCTACAAGTGAATTAATTAATGCTGATGAAGATGCTGATTTGTCAGAACAAGAAGAAATTATCATGCTTATTAAGGAATTAATTCAAACTAGAATTAGACCAGCTATTCTTGAAGATGGAGGTGATGTGGTGTTTGTGAACTTCAATTTTGAAACTGGTACAGTTTATTTAAAACTTATTGGAGCTTGTAAATCATGTGGTAGTAGTGAAGTGACATTGAAAAATGGTATTGAAGAAATGCTTAGGTATTACATTGATGAAGTTAACAGTGTTGAACAAATTAAAGATGAAGATGATGAAACAGATTCACATAATCATGATCATTCACAAGATTCTAAAACTTTCCAAAAGCATTCATTGGATGATTTACCCCCATCCCTTTAAATTACATTCCATATTGATCACCCCCCTTTTTTTGACCATTCATTTTTTTTTATTTGTACATAATGATTCTTTCTAAGGTGAATAATAAATAGATACATACATAAGTGAAATAAATAATATAAAAGAAAAATAAAATAATAATCTATAGATTTTAAGATTTATACCTTGGGACCGGGTAAGAATTGACTTTGTTAAAGGTTCTTCGGTTCCCTCTATAATTGTAATTGTAAATCATATGTGGTGGTTGGGGAGGTTGGGGGGCTGTTATTGGTGGTCCCATTAATGGCGGTCCCATTGGTAACCCCATTAAATGTGCATTTTGATTGGAATACATCCCCCCAATATATCTATATAACCCACTCAAATGGTTTTGAATATAATGATGCATTTCACCTCTTTGATATTTATTCTCCTTCCTTTGAGCAAATGACACTTGTAGTAAATGCTTAGAATTTAATCTGTACCCATTCATATTGACTAATGCTTTTGATGCATCTAATGGTGATGCAAAGCAAACAAATCCAAACCCTTTACCCTCACCAACTTTAACTTCCTCATCCTTCTCCTCATTTTGCTGCTGTTTATCAATTTCATCCTCTTGCCATGTAATTACCTTTGCTGAAATAATTTGACCAAACCTTTCAAACAATGAAATCAAGTCCTCATCTTTAAAATCCTTTGGTAAATGACATATATACAGGTTAGAATCTTGATATTGAGGTCCAGCAATAGGTAACCCAGTTGATGTAAAAATTATATTAGAATCTGGTGCAATTATAAATGGAGGAATCATTTGTGGCTGTGCAGCTTGCTGGTGTTGGAGCTGATGTTGGGGTTGGGGTTGGGGTTGGTGTGGCTGCTGATGCGGGTGTGAATGTTGATGTTGATAGTACTCTCGTTGATCTCCTTCGTTTAATATCAACTCCTGTGAATTATCTCTATGATTATATGTAAATGGGATAACCCTCGGTGGTGGTGATGAATCAATAGAAGTTAATGATTCACCTCTTTTATGATTTCTTTCTGCTACTTCTTCTCCCATTACCAGTTGAGAAGTAGATGAATATCTCATAGATGTATTAGCAAAGTGGGAGTTGAGTGACTCGTACTGGAATCTCTCCTTTCTATGTTCAGCTTTACCAATTTGCAATTTCATACCTGGCTCAATTTCATACCCATCCATTTTTTCAAGTGCATTGAAGGCATCTTCATGATATTTAAAATTAATAAATGCATATCCTCTAGTTGATAATTCATCTTCTGCTCCCTTGTTTTCAACAGAGTCGCCCTGTTCTATAATTGAAGAAGCTGATGAGCTTGCAGATTTATTTTGAGGTACAATAATAGATTCTATTTCACCAAACGGACTAAATAAAGTCCTTAATTTGCTTTTAGAATAATTCAATGGTAAATTGTTAATATAAATATTGGAAAAGTTATTCTTTTTGTACTCTAAATCTTTTAATCGGTCCTTTTTAGAAATGTGGTGATTAATAAATAATTGGCTACCATTAACAACTTGACCATTCAACTTTTTAATCGCACTATTAGCCTCTGATTTGTTAGCAAAATTAATGAATCCAAACCCTCTTGAAATACCAAACTCGTTAAAAATGATCTTACATGTATTGATTTCTCCAAATGGTTTAAAAATATTATATAAATCTTGAGCTGTAACATTTGGAAGAATTCCTTTAACAAATAAATGACCTGGTAATTGCAAATTCAGTTCATTCTCTGATCTGATGATCTCATATTGTAAAGTAGCATTATCTTCTTTTTGATCATAATTAGATTTGTAAAATTTAAGGAATTTGTTCAAGTTATCTTCATTATTAAAAAACCTTAAGTAATTGAAATTGATTTCACTATCACTGGTGCTTCTAATAAGTTCTAAGTGTGAGTCCAATAGATTTTCGTGTTTTAAAAATCGTTGAATTACATTGTCCAATTGAACTATTGGTGATAATTCAATCACCTTCAATGTGAAATCTTCACTCTGATGATCTACACTCATTTGTCAACTTTATTTGTACAGCTAACTAATTTAGCACATAAAAGGTAATTTTTCCAATCTCTCCCGAATCACCACAATCCTTGAGTGATTTCTCAATTGGAACGGCTATCACATTTCTTGCCAAATTGAGATGGAATTGGTATATTTTCAATTTGTAACAATATTAAAATGTATTTAACGCCATCAAGATATAATCATAACATTTACCATTGTATCACAAGGCTCACAATCATATGAACCCATCTACTTTTCCTGACATCCACTTTCTTGTTGTTCCCGGCTCCTTCGGGTCCCCTTCATGATGAATATATGCGCCACCATTTCACTTTTTGCGCCAAAAACCACGCGGATGTGGCTGGTGCTTAACATCCACTTATGTGGGGAAACCTTTCAATTGACCATTATCAAACGGAGAACTTAAAGCATTAAAGTATAAATTATTGATTTAATTAATTAGTAATATGATAATCAAAGCTACTAATCATCTGCTTAACTTTTTTAAAAATAAATAAATGACATTTTATCGTAAATTTTGGTAGGCGTATGCAATTAAGAGTCAAACATATGGATTGATGACCACATATATATTCTAAAATTCTTTTTAACTATATGCCGGTGCTTCTTTTCCACTGTCAACCAATTACAAGTCAAGTATTAATCAATTTTAAAAACCTTCGGAGTTGATCCAAAAGAGGCAATAGAAAATAATTAAGGGGCAAATCCAACTAATTTTCTATTTTGGTTTCATTTATTTTAATAGTGAAAGATGTTAGATCCACTCTCAAAATGCGATACAAAATTAAATACTGATGCCAGGTCAAACATAAATTACAATGATTCTTGCAAAATACATTCCCCATATTCCAAGATTGAAAAAAACTTCGATATTGATGAAACGTCATATGAGAATATTGCTACCAAGGAAAACCAAAACAAGGAATCATATAGTGATACAGATGCAGACGATGAAAAGACAGAATCTTACTCTCATTCTTTTGCACAAAATGAATCAAATAACCCCATAAAAGAAACGTATGCAGGTGAACAATTTAAAAGCTCAGGTTCATTTGCATTTAAATTGAACACCAATTTTGAAAATAAATCACCTGAAAGTGACAATGATTCCCTATTAAACTTAGTTTCAGAGCTCTCGATACAACATAAAAGTAGGTTACAATATATTGAAAATGCCTTTAATGAAGTTTCTATGGCACAGCATCATTTGCATAAGATGAAGCTGGATTCAATGCGTGCCCAACTGAAATTGCTAAAAAAAGAGCTAAATGAATTGCAAAACGATCATTCAATTTTATTCCAATGGGTTAAAGTTTTATTTAGTGAACTAGAAAGAGCCACAAATTCGGGGGAACTTTCAGCTCAATTAAAGGTCACCTCAAATAATATTGCTCGGCTTTTAGAGAAACCTATTGATAGGGGGAAAATGTTAATCATCTATCGTTCTTTTGTTGAAACGTTAACTTACAAAAAATAGTTAAGTGTTGGATTTTGCTAGATATTTTATAAACTTATATTTGTTTATCCCCAAACATTAAGCTTGATTAATAGTCAACAGAAGTTTGCCTGGTTGATTTTTTCTCCATGTAATCAGCATTATAAGAATTCAATATATCCATTGTATTTTTAACAGTGTTTGCCAAACAATTTGTTTTAGCAAATCCAGCCTTTTTTGTTGTTTGTTGATGCCAGATTTCCAGTATCTGAAAATTATAGCATTTGTACACATCGCAACAATAACTATAATTTCTTCTAACCTTAATGAAAGTATCCAAAGAAATCCCATTATAGTACTCTTTAATTTTCTTATATAAATTTTTTTGTTTTGCTCCATGTTCTTTAATGACTGCAAACATGAGTATATTCTCCAATGGATTTCTAATATTGGAAATACTAATTTCAATTGTTGGTGTGTTAATTATCTCATTTCTAAATGCTTTTTTTGATTCACTAATAAAAACGCATTCATCACTACAAACCGGACAGAGTTGGTGAATAGAATATTTAAGAATGTTTAGTTTCACCGGGCCAATAGTCATTAATTCAGGATGACTAGAAAATGACAAGTAATATTCCCAAAATCTATCAAATGATATAGCTTGAAGTGATGATAATTTGTAATCACTTACTAGCATTATTCTCAACTTTTCTCTTTCATCTTGCAAGGCGGGGACTCTCCATTTGGCGCCAATAACAGGTTCAACTTTCTGACACATGTCATAAATGGGTAATGAAATTGGGTCTATTTTCAATAATTGATGACTATTTTCTCCAACCTTAATTTGAATATTAAATTTTAAATTCTGTAGTACAGTATTCCATTCCAAAAATATCTTATTGCTTTTCAAATTATTGCTATCATAAACAAATAGTAAATCATTTGATAATTTTTCAAATAATCCTTTTAAGTGAAAACACAAAATTGTTAGTCCATGTGGCCCATAAACCTTGAATGTTTTGTATTTTGTATTTTTAAAATTGAAGCATAGTAGCCTGAGCCGAACGTTTTCTATCCAGACAGTTTGGCTAATATGCTCATGTGTATTATAAACAATTTCTTCAATAGGAACAATTGAGTTCCCATTATTTATTTGAGAAACCCACTGCCATTTTGGTTTATCAATTATATAAAACAAGGTACGATTGTGAAATATAATGCATGTAGCTGAATGTTCAAAAACGTGTAATTTCTTTGTGAACAATTTAAATGTACTTAAAATCATATGTGATCGCCATTTTTCATTAGAAGTATTCAACAAAGAAAAGTTGGTCTGAAACCTCTGACTAAAAGGCATAAAATCCTAAAGTGTGAATAAAATAGTGTGAATCTGAAAAAAAGGGAAAGTTAGGCAATTAAAAGGCAAAAGAAGATGTGATCGAGATGAGATACAAATTTTAATATCTGTTTCAAATTCAACTTAAAGTAAAGGATACAGCTTTAGACAGTGCTTTATTTTGTAACTTAATAAAAAAATACCATTGGCTTTGCATATATATTTGCATTTATCAATAAATTTGAATATCCACAATTGCTGAAATTGTTCAGTTTGGTAGTACGCTTGACCTAATAAAAGAAAAATCTACTTATCTCCTTCTCTCCTATATCAAATTATAGTTGTTCAACTCAATTATATGTACTTAACTCAGACGTAGTTCTGATCCGTTTTATAGGTTGATAACTCAATATTATGTAATAATGTCAAGCGTTAACGTGGAACGCGTGCTGAAATCTTCTTTTTCAAGTTTTAGGTACTACAGCACCTATAAAAAGGATAGTTGAAGATGTCGAAGAGGCGTGGAAGTTTTAACGAAGATGATGATAATTACACCACAAGAGCTTTGAGATCTATCAAAATAAATAGAAATTTATCATCCTGTTCTAATTATAATGTTGAGCAACATCACGAAATTGATTCACATTCATTAAATCTTATCCAACAAATCATTCAACATTTATCTCAGTTGACAGGCATGAATTTATCAAATAAGCAAATCAAAGAGCAGGCAAATTTGATTTTGCAGAGGTATCCGGAAAAGGAACAAACATTATTACATTATCAAAACCAACTAGTTGAAATCCCAATCTCAGGAACCTTCCAATTAATGCACAATGAAAATTTCCCTTATAGAAGGGAACCAATTAGTATAAGTACAGATGTCGATTATTTCCTAGACAATATACAAAGCTTCAAAATTTTTAAAAAGGTCATACTGAAGAATTGTAATTTATGTATTATCAATGATTCATTCTTGTACTATAATAAATGTCCCTTATGTTCAATAGAAT
This sequence comes from Saturnispora diversa, assembly GCA_030560905.1. Lineage (NCBI taxonomy): Eukaryota > Fungi > Ascomycota > Pichiomycetes > Pichiales > Pichiaceae > Saturnispora > Saturnispora diversa. The sequence continues at coordinate 210,092 of JAKTWH010000013.1, forward strand.
TGACAGATATTAATAAAACTCACTATCACAATGATGAAATGGTACCATTGACCCCATCTCTGCAATTCCAGTGTCAAATAACTTCACATAATAATAACGAAAGAATTCTAGAATGTCCAGTGACAGAAACTACACTAAGACTTTCAAATATCTTACTAAGTAAGCCAAATCTGTGGAATGCTGCCTTTGATATTGTTGCAAATTCCAATATTCTTGATGAACAAAAGAATGGCATTTTGCTTAGCTGTTTCAATAACCTAATAGACTGCTTTCAACGACTTACAAATGTTGACATAGCAGTAAGTGTAAATTCTTTAGAAGAAGTCACTGTTAGTAATATCTTTCATAACTATTTTACTTTATAGATTTAATACCCCTATTTCCCTTTCCCGATTGTCCTATTCATATGATTATGTAAGTTTTCCAACGTTTCGCATTATTCCTCTAATAGGGACTTCTTTTCAGGAGGGAACACAATTAGTAGAGGATGAGTAATGCCCACCACCAGTCATCCTTTTTCTTTACATCTTTATCTCAGGGTAATTCTGCGGCTAACTCAAATTCCAATCTGACTATTCCGGATTCACCATCTAATGAACAGCATCCAAATCCGCCTATATCAACATCACCTTCATCAGCATCAAATTTAGCTGAAGTTGGACGTCGTTACAGTAATGGCTTTTCTAGAATGGCATTTTCAATCTATGGAAATCAATTTAACCCTGGCTCCCCAAATAGATCATCGTTTTCTAGTGGAAATTCACCAACTTATAGTCAAACTGCCACCCTAAGACAATCGTATACAGTGCAACAGATCTCACCAAGTAGTATTACTAGCACTATTCCAGATTCTGTATCAAGAAGATCAATTAATGGCTCTCAATCATTGCTGCCAAATTCAGGACACTTACATAGCAATAATTCATACACAGATTATAATTTAGAGACCGAAAGGGTGGTATATCATACACTAAATGAAGTGTTGGCATGCGCAAAGGCACACGAAACACCAAATTTGATTGCAATGGCAACCCCGAAGAATTTACAGCTTCTCAAAGTATCAGGAACTGATATAGCCTTAGAGCAAGAACTTTCAATGAAATTGACAGGTAATAGAGCAGCAAAATTTGGTATAATTAGTGATCTGTCCTTTGGACATCAACAATACGGTCGTCACTTAGTAGCTGGTACTATTAATGGGTCGATTCATGTGTTTAATTTGGATAGAGGTGCTAGAGTGAAAACTACTTTGATTGATCATCAGAGGGCTGTTAATACTTTAGATTTTAATCACATTAATGGACATACGTTATTATCCGGATCTCAAGATGGACGTATTAAACTTTGGGATTTAAGAATGAATAACACAAGAGCAAGTTTGTCACTAAATGGAAATGCAGATGCTGTGCGTGGTGCACAATTTAATCCTAAAAAGGCTAATATCTTAGCGGCTGTATTCGACAACGGTGTTATTGAAAAATGGGATATTAGAAAACCAAATACATGGGAGAGAAGAATAAATGCACATACTGGTCCGGCGTTGGCTGTTGATTGGCACCCAGAATTAGAATACATTGTCACTGGTGGTAGAGATAAGCAATTGCAAGTTTGGAATTTGGCTACTGGATATGAAACTAGAGAACCAACAGATGTTATCAATACATCTGGTCCTATCTTGAAAGCTACATGGTGCAAAGGATCTGGTAATAGATCAATCTATGACACAGATATTGCCACTTGCTTCCTTAATGACGATCCTTGTATACAAATTTGGAATCTCAATAGAAAATATATTCCAAAAAGCATTATTGAATGTCATTCTGGTCAAATAACCCAGTTGGTTTGGAGAACTCCAAAACATTTAATAAGTTCAAGTAAGGATAAATCTTTGGTACAACAAGATGTGAGTAAGGCTCCAGCATTCATTGATAATTTAACCAGTGCGGCAATGGCTTGGAATCCCAGGAGTAATTGTGATTTTGTTTTCCTTAAACAAGAGAAAGCACAATTTGAAAAAAACATTTATGAAATAAAGAAGAATACCACTACTGAAGCGGTCACACTTGACTCACAAAGTAACTCTAATTTACAACCATCTTTAACCAATTCAAGTTCTGGAGTGTCCATTAGTAGTCCTCGTCTCAATAGTGTAGCATCCGCTAGCTCATTTGGTTCAGTCCAACAACAAAGAAGGTCACAAGTACACCCTGATCCATCTAAATCATTCTCTCAACTAAATCCCGCAATCATCGTGCCAGCTCATGTCATCATTGATGAAAATAATACCAACAAATTTGATTATTTATCATCAAATTATATCATTGAAGTTCCGGAAGACTCAAACATTATTGATGTGTGTGACCATAATGCTTCGTTGGCTCAGAGCATTGGGTTTTATAGAGAGTACCAAACGTGGACAACAATCAAAGCAGCAATTGGATTTGACCTCACTAATAAAATTGAATCTGAAATGAAAGAAGAAACTATCCATGTGAACAGCGTTCAAAAATACCAGAAGAAACAAGAAGAAGAAGAAGATAATGAATCTAATTTTGGCAAAATTGAATCTAATAGTAAATTAGGAACATCTTATGGAAGCATGATGTCCGTCAGTGATAGAAGTGATGTTCTCGCTGACATAGACCAGCGCCTTGATGATATCACACCCATAAATGAATCTGGAGAGATTAATGTGACTATTGATGACGGTGTCAATAACGATACAGCAGTTGATGGTGCTGAGCTGAAAAGAGATTCTGATTCTAACATTTTGAAAGGCGACAATGAATCACTAGTATCAGAAAAATCAGCTACATTGCCCATAAATATTCGAAGATCAAAGCACAGATCATCCTTTACTAGTTCTGTTGATTTTGATGATGAGAAAAATAAATCACTATTGTCATGTTCAACCTCACCAATGATACGTAGAGATAGATCATCGTTATTCAATGAGGCACACGCAGCTTTGCTGCCGCTAATCTCTAGAAGTGTTGAAACAAGAGAAAGCAAAAGCAAGTTAACTGAGATTATGAAGAAAAAGACATTTGAAACTACAAAGAAAAAACAAGAATCAATAACTCCAGAGGAGGAAAAATTGGCTTTACCTTGGGACCCGTCTAAAATGATTAAAAGCGTTCTTGATTATGAATCAAATGAAGGGAATATTTTGTTATGTGCTGCATTTGCATTATTATTTAAAGGCATGTACCCCGAATCGATGACCAATGAACAGGCTGAAGAATGGATTTTATTGTACCACGAGTTACTCACTAGAAATTCACTCTTTATCAATGCTGCTACGGTTGTTGACATTGCATCAAAGAGATACCTTTCATTTAAAAAACTAGGACAAACCCAAACCAGTGTTCGTACTATCTGTGCTGGTTGTCTCTCCCCTATCTTGAATGAAAAATCTAAAGAACGCTTTCAAAGTGGTGAATCTGATGTGAACTTTGGATTTTGGTACTGTGATAAGTGTGGTACCAGGCAAGGTAATTGTGTTTATTGTGATCAGCCTATTAGAGGTAATGCTGTGGGTATGCTGAATTGTGGTCATGTAGGCCATTTTGATTGCTTAAAAGTATGGTTTGTAGATGAAGCACAGTTAGAATGCCCTGGATGTTAAATTATATTAATACATTGTATATTACTTAAAAATTACTTGTACCAGGAAATTCTTATCAAACTTAGTGAAATTTTTATTTGATTTCTTCTGATCAGCCATAATAATCATTGCATTGGTGCCTTTTAAAGACTTTAAATACGCGAGCGTGAATTCATAGTGGAGTAGTTGACGAATAGGCACGCATTACTTTTCAGGTTGTATATTTTATATCAGAGGGCCGACTAAGGAGTTACTTAAAATTAAAATGTTTTTTCTGCCTCGAACTCGAACCTTTGTTGATGCATTTAACCATTGAGTTAATTATTAAAAAATGCGTTTGCAAAAAAATGCATATTTATATCATTGAGATTACTAGGATGTAAATTTACTTAAACTGGATTTATAAAGAATGTCCTAGAACTATTAAATAATGAATTGGTGCAAAATTGGCCTGCCGCGACTTCACATTTTACATTAGCTTATAAAGGTAGTTTATTACCTTTGCTTGGTTTAACTTGGGATTATAGAAAGATAGTTGTAGTAGACTAAGGATGATTTGGATGATGACATGGTTGGGGAGGGGAAACTGACAACGTAAGTTTGCGCAACAGTTCATGCTGGTGGGGTCGTGTCATCCTGATATGTGATTGGTAGCCGAGTTTATGGGTGGTAGTTGTGATAGTGATGATATAGATTTATCACTCCCTTTATATTTTGTATAATTTATCCAGTAAGAGCTGCAAAGTTATCTTTATGGCCGTCATATACCTCTTATTTATTTTTATATACAGGTAGGTCTTTTGCACTCAAATGACATGCCAGAAAATATGATGTTCATAAGCCCAGCCGCTATGAAATATCTTCTATGTTTGGAATTGAACATCATCACGTGATCTTATCTGACTGCCATTTCTGTTTTCGTGCAAGTCAGGTCAAGCCATCTACTTTATTTTTTAATTGGTGCGCCATCCGATGAGCCTGCACCGCTATCATCTCCTTAATACTTTGCTTCTTTTTTGTTATTGAACACTTACAAAATATGAAGCTCTCTGGTACATTGGCACTATCTTTGTGCTGTTTGTTACATGCATCTAATGGTGCAATTGTTGATACACACCAAATGCCCCTCCAATTAAAGGACAATTTTAAGCACTCTGCTGATAAGGCCAAGTCGTTATTAGAGAAAGCTGCTGAGATAGCAGGTAATTCTTTTGATGAATTGAGTCAAGGAACCAAAAACATTTGGTCTGAGATGGAAATGAAGTTTCCAAATATTGTCAATGGATTAAAATTTGAATCCGAACCAAAGTTTAAGGTTACAAAGAAACCAGCCCATTTCTGGGATGCCCACGTTTCGAATGCTAAATTCAGTGATTATCAATTAAGAGTTAAGAAGACTGAACCAGGCTCTTTAGGTATTGATCATACTAAGCAATACTCTGGTTATTTGGATGTGGAGTCTGAAGATAAACATTTTTTCTACTGGTTTTTTGAGAGTAGAAATGACCCAAAGAACGACCCAGTTATCTTATGGTTGAATGGTGGACCGGGATGTTCATCTTTGACTGGTTTATTCTTTGAATTAGGTTCTTCTTCAATTGATGAGAATTTACAACCAATTCACAACCCATACTCTTGGAATTCAAATGCTTCCGTTATCTTCTTAGACCAACCAGTTAATGTTGGTTACTCATATTCATCTCAATCAGTTTCAAATACTGTGGCTGCAGGTAAAGATGTTTATGCCTTCTTGGAATTATTTTTCCAACAATTCCCTGAATATAAGGATGTTGACTTTCACATTGCTGCTGAATCATACGGTGGTCATTACGTCCCTGTTTTTGCATCTGAAATTCTATCCCATGATGACAGATCTTTTGATTTAAAATCTGTTTTAATTGGTAATGGTTTAACAGATCCATTAACCCAATATCCAGAGTATGAAAAGATGGCTTGTGAGCCAGAAGAATCTGGTAATCCACCCGTTTTGGAAGAGGCTGAATGTGAAGGCATGTTGGCCAACTTGCCAAGATGTTTATCTTTTATTGAATCATGTTACGAGTCAGAATCTGTTTTCTCTTGTGTTCCAGCTGCTATTTATTGTAACAATGGTCAGATTGGTCCATATCAAAAGACAGGTAGAAACGTTTATGACGTTAGAAAGATGTGCGAAGGCTCCTCTTTGTGCTATAAGGGGTTAGAATACATTGATCAATATTTGAATCAAGAGTTTGTTAAAGAAAAGTTAGGTGCAGAAGTTGAAACTTACCAATCTTGTAACTTTGATGTTAACAGAAACTTTTTATTTGCCGGTGATTGGATGAAGCCATACCACAAAAATGTCATTGATATTTTAGAAAAAGAACTGCCTGTTTTAATTTATGCTGGTGACAAGGATTTCATTTGTAATTGGTTAGGTAACAAGGCTTGGACCAATGAATTATCATGGTCTGGTAAAGATGATTTCGTTGCTGCAAAATATAAGACTCTTTATGGTGACGATGGTAAGACCAAAATCGGTGAAATTAAGAACTCTGGTTACTTCACTTTTGCAAGATTATTTGACGGTGGTCACATGGTTCCATATGATCAACCAGAGGCATCTTTATCTGTTCTTAACAGATGGATTGCAGGTGATTATTCCTTGGGAACTAAGAATAATTAAATAACCTTTAACATTCAAACTTCCCCATTTTTATTTGATTATTTGATTGGTGTTTTATTTGGGTACACTTGATTTTTTATACTGTTTTACAACTTAGATTAAAAAAATGAATTTACATTAATTATAAATCTGTTATGGTGTTATCTAAATTCTTCCTTTAATTCCCAACCCTTTCTATTTTTATCCCAAGTGCAAGTGGCCTTTAACATATTTCTAACAGTTTTCATAGTTCTATCATTGATACTTATGTCTAAATTGTCTAAGATATCACTGGATGTACTGAAATAATCATCTAAATTTGATAAATACCTTGAGATTTGGGTGATTAAGTCCTCTCTCGGGTTAGCAGTTACTTTGCTTACTGTAGAAATTGGAGATTCAGATCTATTCACCGCGATTGGCTTTCTGTTGACACTATTAGTATTCCTACCAGCTTTGCCATGTTTTCCTGTCCAAGTTGGGACGTAAACACCAGTTTTACGAGTTTCCTTCCTGGATTGACGCAATGCCATCATTGCTTCATTTGCTATTCTTTCAGCCTCCAAATTGACAATTCTTTGGGAATGATCTATTCCAGTATCTGGATTAGAAGATGTCAAAATTGAATCATGAGATAATGTTGAATGAATATTACTTGATTTGAAAATTTTGGACAACACACCATCATCATCCTTTTTAGGTGTGTGGGATTTGCTGTCATCATCGTCAAACATAGTACTCTGACTTTCAGACCCCTTGTAATTTTCCATTAATGCCACCCCTTTTAATTTAATTGTCTTTTCAATATCTTCTTTATCAGCGGCATTAATCCTTGATTTAAATTTGGTTTTACGTTCTTTTGATCCATCATAGTTCGTTTCCTTCGTCCCAAATAAATCAGCAGTTTCAGTTCCCTGCACATCTTCATCTCCGAGAGAAAATAAGTCGTAAAGATCTGTCATCTTAAAGAACCTTTTTTGTTTGGGGTCTTTTAAAATCTTATTTGTAAGAAATTGCTTGAAGATTTGTCTATGGTATATTTTCTCTTCAATAGAACCAGCTATCATTAATCTGTAAATTACAACATCCTGCTTTTGGCCTAGTCTCCATGCTCTTTCTCTAGCCTGCATATCAGTACTCGGATTCCAATCAGGGTCATATATAATGACTCGAGAAGCACCAGTCAAATTAACACCAAGTCCTCCCACACGAGTTGTCAAAAGAAAAACTTTATAAGTAGGATCATTATTGAAAGTATCAACCAAAGTCTGTCTTCTTCCAATTGGGGTTGTACCATCCATTCTCATATATGGATATTGTTGGCTCTGCTCTTTATTCATAGCTCTTAAAAGATCTTCCAAAATATCAAGCATTTGTCTAGTTTGGGTAAATAGCAAAATTTTCCTATCTTCTGAAACCCAAAGATTCAACAAAGCAGAAACAACTTGCATTTTACCAGATTGAGAGCATAATTTCTCAACATCACTAACATCTTTTATTTTACCTTTGATTGCCAAATTGACAAGATTCGGATGATTACAGATTTTTCTCAATGTATCAATACCAAATAATGCGTTTCTCTTGCCTTTCAATATCCTTTCCAGATCACCTGATTCAAGAAATTGCTTGTAAAGAGTTCTTTGCTCTGGAGTTAGTTTGCAGAATAGAACCATTTCACTTTTTTTTGGTAAATCACGAGCAACATCAGCTTTGACTCTTCTTAGCATATATGGGGAAATAAGCTCCTTTAAAATAACAGCACATTTATAAGCGGCTTGAACTTGAACGTTTGTTGCGTTTGCATACCCGCCTAAATTAATGGGTATACAAAATTGTCTCTGAAACACCGGTAATGTCCCTAGTTTACCTGGGAAAACAAAATCAAACAAACTCCATAATTCCACAAGATTGTTTTGAATTGGTGTTCCTGATAAGATGATTCTATTTGGTGTCTTTAATTGTTTGCAGGTAATAGTAATAAAACTATCGGGGTTACGAATTTTGTGACCCTCATCAAGAACAACGTACCCCCACTTAATAGGTAAGAGGTACTGTGAATAAATTCTGACTCCAGCATATGTAGTAATAATAATATGTCCATTGTTAACAATCCTTTCAATTAAATCTTTCGCAGTTTTATTTTCAATTGTCTTTCCAAGGGTTTGGACTTTATTATATTTTTGTAAATCATCAGCATCATCATCATCATCATCATCAAAATCACCAAATTCATCAAATTTTCTTCTCTTTTTCTTTTTGTTCATACCTTCACCAATTGAGTGCAATATAACAGTTCTAAATGCAGGCCACCATCTTTGAAACTCAGTGCACCACTGTTTTAAAACAGTGGCTGGACACACAACTAAAACTGGTTCCTTCAGACGACCCGAATAATGTAAACCTGCTAAGAAAGCAATCATTTGAACGGTTTTACCTAATCCCATTTCATCACCAATGATTCCTCCAACTTTTTGTGTGTGAAGCTCATAAAGCCACTGAACGCAAGTCTTTTGATAATCAAATAAAGAAGGAAAAATATCACCTGGGATCCTAAAAGATTCATTAAGAATAGCATCTGGTTCAGTAGGATGTGGTTTCTGCCATTCGGGGACTTCTTGATCATCAAAATAATCAGGTTGATGTTCACTTCTCAATTTGGCTCTTGTGTCTGCCCACTCTTTCACTCTTTGTTGATAATGCTCTTCATTACCATCATCAATTGTAGGCTCCTCTTGTACCTCCTCACTTTCTTGTCTTTCTTTGCGTTTCCTTCTTTCCTTCCCTCCTTTAGGGTTTGGATCTAAATCATTGTCATCACCTTCTTCATCTTCGTAATCACCAGCAATATCTACGTCATCACCAGATCCATCCTCTTCTGGAACATAATCATCATTATCCTCGTCACTAAATAGCTGCTTATTAGTATCAGCCGAATCCTCCAATTCTTGTTTAACGGGTTGATATTTAAATCTAAAATTATCATCATCTTCAGTCTCGTTATCATCAATTTCTTCTTGTCTCAAATCCTCCTTTTTGATAACACTGGAAAGGCCAGGCTCTATTAAATTTGTATGACTGGGTCCATTTATATATTCTATATTCCGGTTTTGTGTAAATCCTGTGGTATTACCAAATGCAGTAATTTTACCTGTTCTCATTAAAAATTCCTCATTTGTTTCTGAAGGCAACTGCTGTAAGGGTTTATTTGCGTCATCATTTATATCTTCGTAACCTGGTTCTGATTTTATTTTAACATTGGAATTTTGAACGGATTTTTGGTCTTTTTTAGCAGAAGTAAGCCTTTCAAGAATATCACTAACATCATTTTGTGCGTTTTTCAAATCACCATTTCTTAAATCGTCTATTTGTCTTTTAATATTCTCTTTGTCAGATATCTTCAAATTTCCATATCTCGTTCCTCTTTCTAACTTGCTTTCTAAAGAGTCTAATTTTGTTTGGTGCCTTTTTAAAATCGTTTGTGCACGGTTCAATCTTTTTGTTTCCACCTCAATATCTTTTGCTAATATACTCGAGTCTGCCTCATAGGCCACCTTTCTTTCTAAAGAATTCTGTGAAAGAATCTTGACCCCCAAGGAAGACAAGGACGAGTTATTTTCCATGATGGAAATGAAGAAGGTTTAAATTAATAGTGAAAAAGTGTTGAAGTTACGTAATACCATATCTTAGAATGATCAAAAATACACGCAGCCAAATTGGGGTCAAAGGGTCGAATTTTAATAAGAAAATATACAAGAGAGAAGTAAAAATTAGATATTTATATCTTTTATTAGCATCAGGGAGCCTAGTCTTTGGATTCGGAATTCAACATTTTCAATTTGTTCATTTCTTCTCTTGGATCAAACTTTCCGGAGCTTAAACGTTCATATTGTTCATCGTATCGTCCAGTAGAAAGAGTCCCGTTACCTCTAATACGTTTAGACATGTCCACAATACCCCGCTTACACTCCAAAAAGGTGGCTAGCTGGGCTTTACAAAGATCAGGCAAATCAGCGCTAAGTTCTGGGTCAGAGGCGCATTGCTTTGGAGTATTTCTTTCTATCATCACACAAGGACTTCTTTGCAAGCAAATAGCCACTTGTTTCAACTGATCCTTACAAGATGCCACCATGTCTATAGGTTTTATATTCGAAGGAGAAAATGAAATTGATAGTAGAGAAAATTTGCTAATAACGCGTCTTACCACTTCTTTCCTATATCTCCAATACATGGGTCTTTCTTTTGTGCCCGGAGAGCCTTCTGTATCGCAGTTGGCATCTGTGACAGCGAGCTGGAACTCTCTACAGATTACTGCGTATTGTTCCGGGAATAACCTTGTCATTTTTACCAAAAACAATGTTCATTTGCAGACTTTATACTTACCGAAGGATGCTCTCTCACTAGATATTAACACCGCCAATGGTAAAATTGCAGTGGTTATTGAAACTGATATAATGGTTTTTACTCCAAAATTATCTAACTTTTACGACTTCAATTTCCATGGAAGAAGGAACCTGGATGAGCTAAAAATCGAATGGATTCATGAATTAACAGTTTCCAATGTATACAATAATGATCAAACACCTATCAATTGTATTTCTTGGTCAGATCACTCTGAATTGCTTGATTCTGATTTAGATCAGTCCGTTTCATTTTTAGAACTGCCACCGGAGTTCAATTCCCATACCGATTGTGAATTTGTGACTGGATCAGATGTGGGCCTCACATTACACAGATTGTCTTATTTTTATGATGATGATGGTATAAGGAAATTAAAAAGCAAAGTATTATGGCATCAAAGTCTAGCAACTCCAGTATTTTTAGTTAAATTTTCTCCTCATGCTACTTGTATTGCAAGTGTTGGGAAATATGACCGAATTGTTAAATTATGGCATAGATGTTCTTTCAATACCGACTTTAATGAATTTGAATTGAAATGCATTTCCTATAGATCATACGTTACCTCTTTATCTTGGAAAAAATTTCATTGTATCAACGACTATGCCTCTTCAACAGTCTCTGCACCAATTACACCGTCGAATTCTTTTTTGAAACCTGCCAATTCGATTATCAAGAATGATCATGCCCAACAATTTTTACTAAACCTGAAAGAGGGTGTGTCAGAAAATTCAAGTTTGTACTCATTTGCTAATCAATCTAAAAAGAGACATAACGTCTTATACACGGTACTACATGATAAAACATTGATGATTCACAGCACTTTCAAAAGTGAGCACGGATTTGAATTATTTGAAGCCGGATCTTTAGATTTAACTAGTAATGGCGCTATTAGTGGTAAGATGTGGATATCTATTTTGGATGAGCCCTTTGTTGAACTATCAATCAATAAAATTCTTTCCAAGTTCGAAAAGGAATCGTCAGAGAATGATAAAAATATACTAACTCCAACAACTACTATTTCTCTTGAGCAAAAGAAATTGTTAGAAATGTTATCAAATCACAATGAATTATGTTTTGTTTTAACAGACTGTGGATTAATTAGAATATTTCTTATTTCTAATTTAGGATTATTAACTCCTACTAGGTGCAAAATTACCCAACTGCATCAATCAAATAATCTTCAATTTACCAAATTTTGTCTACCACATGACCCCTCAAATACTTTCAATTGTACAGCAAGCATGTGCTACAATTTTTATCCAAGTGACGATAATCGAGATGAAGTAGTAATCAACATTTTAGATTTAAACAAGCGTACCATCAGATTGGTTGGATTCAGTCTCTTTGATATTCTGTTGATGAACGCTGGAAAGAAGGACACATTAGGGAATTTATTGACTAAATTCACAGGTCATAATAAGTCTGTTCAAAGAATCATCAAATCAATAGATGGTGAATCGTTTTTGGCAATTACTAGATTTAATGAAAATTGCCTTTGGGAACCCATTCCTATATCTGATAGAGGGGTTTCTTTAAGTAAGAGGTGCACTATAATGACGCCTCATAAAATCGATAAGGCTGTTATTTTAGGTAATTCTAAGGTTATTGCTATTTGCGATGGTAAATTATTACTTTATGATTGCTCATCCAAATCATTGATGGATAAACCTGATTCAGAGCTGAATGTGGATATAAAATTGGATCCTAAGTGTTTCTTTGTTTTACCGGAATTGGAAGAATCTTCTAAATCCGTCCACATAGCTGCAGTCTACGATAATCATGAATGTAGATGTTGGAAAATTGAAGGTTTATCCATGACACCATTTGAAATTGAGAACTTTCCCTTACACGGAAACAAGTTGGCTCATAGTATTTCAGATATAGTTCCAGTTGGACAAGGAAAAGGGATTGCTCCTTTAGGACGCGATGTCTTAGTATCAATTAATGACCAGGGTGATGTTCAAATATATTATACCACAATAAAACAGGGCAAGGTCTTGTGGCGTTTAAAGGGAGAATTCAATTGTGGATTAACTGATTGCTCCTTAGTCTCAGGTTCTTCCATCCATAAATTAGCCATTACAGGTGCAAATAGCAAAAAGGTATCAATTTGGGACACTCAATTAGGTACTTTAGAATATGAGGAGGTATTTGAAGATACAATAAGAGATTTGGATTGGACTTCTACTAAATATGGTCAGGGGATTTTATCAATTGGTTTTAACACATTTTCATTATTATACACTCAATTGAGATACGACTATACTAATGATACCCCTACTTTTCAAAAGATCAAGAAAGTTGATATTTCTGATCAAACTACTCATGATATTGGTGATTCAATTTGGTTAAGAGATGGGTTACTAGTTCTTGGTGTGGGTAATCAGTTTTATTTAAGTGATAAGTCACTTGATCTAGAAAGGGATAATGTAACGAAGGAAACAATAGGTTCTTTGGAAATTGTTTCTAATGATTTGTTGCATCTCTGCTCTGCATTAAATGGTCCTCTTCCATTATACCACCCACAAATGATAATTCAATTGCTGTTAGCCGGCAAAGTGATGATTGCTGCCCAAATATTGAAGAAGTTATCTCACTATTTAAGAGAAGTTGACCTTGGAGAGAGAAATCATGTAGATATTAATTTGGGATTAAATATTAGTGAAATTTTGGCTAAAAAGGAAAGTGAATCAGCTGTTAAAAAGAAGCATTATCAGTTTTTATTTGAAGACAAGAGTAATGATGAAAACGAACTTCAAAAGGAGGACGTTGATATTTTGATTGAAAAGTTGCAAAAACATAAATTACCTTTTGTAACAGGACATCAACAAATTACTCTTTCTCATTCAGTGAACATTCTTCAAGAAATTTCTTCTCAATATTCAAAGGTCCTTGATGCTAATGGCCTGAGATTCTTTTTTACAATGAAATTATTTTTAATCAATTTAGCAAAGAATCCGTTAAGAAATTTCAGAACAATGACAATTAGGATGAGAGATGTGGTTTTTGCTTTGCATTCAGACAACACAGATTTACTTTTTGATATTACCAAGGAAGAAATGGCCAAAATGCCAAATCAAATGAGGGATTTGGAATTAGACTGGATGAACTGTAAAAGATTTGGGATACCATATTGGGTACACCCTTTTAAACTTGCCAACATTATAGAAACTGTTGCTAAGAATGAATTTTTAAAATATCAGTTGGAAAATAAGGGGGCTAAGAATCCATCAGTGTGTTCCATTTATTATTTGGCATTGAAAAAGAAACAAGTTTTATTAGGTCTTTGGAAAACTGCTTATGGTAATCCTGAAAAGGAGAAAATGATTAAATTTCTATCAAATGACTTCACTCAGCCTAGATGGAAATCTGCAGCCTTAAAAAATGCCTATGTGCTTTTAGGTAAACACAGATATTCAGATGCTGCTACATTTTTCTTATTAGCCGACTCTATTAAGGACACTGTTGCTGTTATTGTTAAACAGATGGATGATGTTCCCTTGGCTGTTGCAGTTGCCAAATGTTATGAGGGGCGCTCTGACGGTGAAGGTATGAAATTAATTTTACAAAGAGGTGTCATTCCTAAAGGTATTCAAGAAAAGGATAGGTGGAAATTGAGTTGGTGTTTTAGTACATTGAATGAGAAGAAGCTTGCAGTACAGGCATTAATTGTACCATTTGATAACGTCATTCAACAATTGAACAAGTTATATGATAATAAGGTCAATTTCAACTCGCTAACAAATGCATTGCCCCGTACTTCATATTCTTTGTCATCTAAAAACATTGAGGATCCTGTATTATTAGTGATGTATGATAACTTACGAAGCAGAAAGGTTATTTATTATCAAGGTATTGAAGAGATCCCGGGAGATTTAGAATTTGATTTTGTTTTAAATGTTGCTAGCATGTATGTGAAACTAGGGTGTGACTGGTTAGCACTTGACTTGATACGTCGATGGAAATTCACAAAAGCTCAAAAACCGCAAATGGGTGTTCAAAATATCCCCAGGACGACAACATTATTGGATTCATTTAGCGTCGGCGATAGAGATAAGTCTCCTGTAAGAAAGAAACCAGGTGACATTTTAGCCAAATTTATGAGTACTGATAAGCCAAAGAGTCTATTGGATGAATTTGAGAATAAACCTGGTCCAAGTTTGTTAGATCAGTTTGAGGCTCCTAAGCAGACACCAAGCTTGTTGGATGAATTTGAGGCTCCTAAGCAGGCACCAAGCTTGTTGGATGAATTTGAGGCTCCTAAGCAGGCACCAAGCTTGTTGGATGAATTTGAGGCTCCTAAGCAGGCACCAAGCTTGTTGGATGAATTTGAGGCTCCTAAGAAAGCACCAAATTTGCTTGAGCAATTTGAAACTCGCTCACAACACATTGAGTCCAATGCTTCATCGGATCCACCACTAACACCAGCACCAAAACAAACACCTACAGCAACACCGAATTTACTGGATCAATGGACATAACAGTATACATATGTAATAAATTTTTTACAATTGAAATGATTTTGTTTCTTTTTGTTTCATTTCTTTTCATTTCATAGCATTAACATTAAAACCTCAATTTAGATACAAATAAAGTACAAAAAAAATAAAAAAGGAAATAAGAGGAAAAAGAATAAACGCTTTTTAAGACACTTCATAAAAGCTATCAAAGAAACTTAGTAAATGAGGATTATTATTTAACATATCATCACCATTTCTTAAAATGAATGCCACCTTTTCAACAACACTTGATTTTAAATTTGAATTTGATAAATTATTAATTTTCATTTTAACAGAATTAAGAGTTTCTAAAATCATCTCCCTTTCAATGGGGTCATAATTTATAAGATGTTGGAATCTTTTAATAAATGCAGCACATTGGAATAATGATTTAATTGAATTAAGGAAGACAACAAATATTGGAACCTTTTTCAAATGATGTTCCATTTTGGATTTATTAATAAATTTTAATGCCAATTTTGATGACATTGAAGAAACATGAGTTAAAAGGTCCTTAAATAATTGAATTTCCTTTAAAGAAATTATTGAACCCTCTTTTAATTGAAAATCAAAAAGTGAAGAAAATTTAATTAAAACACTCTGATAAAGTAAAGTAGTTGTATTTGTAATAACAATATTCATTAATGGTTCAGTTGTTAAATCAAAAAATAATAAATTATTATGCATTGATTCAAAATTTTTAACTAATTCATCAACTTTATTTCTAATTGAATCAATACTTTCATCAGATTTAAGTGAATCTAATTCCACCATATTTAAAAACATTTTACACCATTTAATGATATTTTCACTAATAGTTAAAAGTAAAACCTTTGAAGAACTTGAATTAATATCAATTAAAACTTGATTTCTATCTAATTTTGCCATTGCTTCATGTAAATAAAAACTTTCTTCCTCATTTGTAACTTCTGGTTCAATTACATTTGGATCTGTTGTTAAAGGTAAAAAAGTTGTTGGTGATGGTAATTTGGTGAAAATGACACTATAATTATCAACAGAAAAAGCACAAGGTAATCCACTAACTAAACTTGACCATTTATCAATAGCATAAATTTCCCATAAAATTCGACGTCTTTCCTCAACAAGGGGGATTTCAGTATCTAAATCATCATCTTGAAGTAAAATATTTTCACCTGAATTTGATGTAAAAGATTTAAAGAAAACTGCTGGTGTACCTAACATTTCTGGTGATAAATCAATTTGATCATATCCAAACATTTGAATTAATCTAATTGAAGATGCAATTGTTAAAGCAGCTCTCATTTCTCTTCCTGACATAAATTCAAATTGAGCATTTAAACAAAGTGAATGTAAATAAGGTAAAATTTCTGCATGGAATGAATCTTTATTAGATTCCCAATATGTATTCATTTGAATTAAAGCAAAATCATAAATTTCTTGAGCTTTATCTGAATAATCATCAAGATAAAAACATGCTAATGTCCAAATCATTAAAGTATAATGTAAATTCATTGTGGGGTCATTAATTAACCAATGGAAATACCTCTTTGTTGAATATTTGAATGGTCTTGTATTTGAATTGAAATAAAAGGTATGAAAGTTATCAACATCTTCAATTGATAAATTCAATTGATCTAATTTAAGGTCACTTTTTAAATTTGGATTCAATTTAATTAAATCACCCAATGATGGAACCTTTTGAGGAATTGGTTTATTATTAATTATATTAGCATTTGTTTTTAAATCATCATTAGAGTCATTTGAATTTAAATTTGTATTTGAATTGGGGGTTGTATATCCAATAATTGGGGGGTATAATGGAATCGGTCCAATATCAGACATAATATTCCCCTCTTGATTCAAATGATTATAAGAGGATTGAATTTGATGATTAGATATTTGAGTTTCTAATTTAACCCGTTGATCATCAGTTAAAATGAAAGCGGACATATCCGATGACTGTTGGGGGATCATTTGCCTTTGCGGAGGGCGTCGCTTATTCCTCTGTTTATTGTATTCATCATAATCACCTTCAATTTTAACTCCATTAGTAGTATTGGTATTGGTATTATTATTATTATTATTATTATTATTGTTATTGTTATTGTTATTATTATTATTATTATTTTCTTCATTATCATCATTGTCATCAACTTGATGTCGTTTCTGAGCATAACCTGAAACCTTTGGTCCTGTTTTCTTATGATTAATATAAACACATTCAAGTCCTTTTTTATTACATCTTGTACATACTGGTAATAGTTTATCACATTTAAGTTTCTTGTCCCGACATTTCAAGCATGCAATTTTGGTATTAATTGGTCCCTCAAAAAAGGCCTCTTTATTTAAGGGGGTTTCCCTGGGTTGTGGATCAATTGCCTTCATATAATTAAAATTGGATGATGTTATATGTACGCAATTGTTTAAATACGCGTACAATAAAGAAGATATTTACAACGGCGGTGGAGAAAAATAAAATAAAATGATTAATGATCAATTTGCTTTGCTCAAAAAAGTGAATGTTTAAAAGATGAATATCAAAACGGTTTAAACATAAGATCAAGAAGATATATACAAAATAGTAATAAGGAAAAAAGGGGACAAATGGTAAGTAGGATTTAATTTGATCTTACCCTTTAACGACCAATGTTCAATAACAAACTTTGTCCACCACTACCAGAATCAGCACCACCGTTACCACCCTTTGGCAAATAAGCAACATTTGGTGATTGACTTAAAGTTGTAGCAATTTCCTTAGATGCTTCAATTCTTCTAATCAATAATAACCCATCACCTGCCTTTGAAAGTGCCTTAGAAATAGTATCAGCAGCTTCAGCTTCACCCTCAGCACGAATAATTGCTGCCTTCTTTTCTTGTTCTGCCTTTTCAACAAGGAATTTAGCTCTTTCAGCTTCTTGTTGAGCAATTTGCTTTTGTTCAACAGCCTTTGTAAATTCAATACCAAATGTCATATGAGTTATTGAAACATCTTCTAATTTAATATGAAATTCAGCAGCTCTTGTTTCTAATTCCTTTCTAATTTGATTAGAAACAGTTTCTCTCATATTAATCAATTCTGCAGCATCAAATTGTGCAACAACAGATTTAAGAATTTCATTACCAATTGAAGGTAAAACTCTTTCATCATAATCTAAACCCAAATTTTGATAAATTAATGGTAATTTAATAACATCTGGTCTATGAAGAACTCTTAATGTTAAGGAAACTGTTTGAAGATCCTTAGATCCTGTAGTAGTAGTGATAACTTTAGGTCTAGTTTTAACATCAAAGATAATTGGTCTTTGAAGCCAAGGAATAACAAAGTTTAAACCTTCACCAACAACCTGTTGTTTAATACCGGAAAATCTATCAAAGATGACGGCTCTTTCACCACCTCTAACATCATAAAGAGATGATTGTGCAAAAAGAATGACAGCTGAAATAGGGATAGCAAGTCTGGACACAGCGTTGATCACTTGTGACATCTTTTATTTCACTAATAATATTAAATTGCCACCTGGAAAAGGCAAGAAAAAAAAAATCCCCCTCATACAAAAAAAAAAGGGGGCATCTCCCTTTTCCTCTGCTTTGCTTTGCTTTGTACATTTATTTTCTTTGTTTATCGATTTACATACATACAAAAATATATGTATAGATTAATAAAAACCCACATTTAATTTTTTAACTTTAACTTTAACTTTAACTTTAACTTTCATTGTCATTTTCATCTTCATCCTGTTCCTTTAAAACACCTAAATCCTTTAACAACTTTTGAACATCATCTCTAGAATAAATTCTCTGATAAACATCACCATTAATTAATTCAACAGTTGCAATTTCAACTTTATCAGCAGTCAATTTAGCACTATCTGTTGTTTTACTTAAAACTTCAACAACCAATTTCTTTGCTTCTTCTAATGTAATATCATCTTTATAATCTTGTTTTAATAATGTTTGAGCACTTGAATTATTCCCACCAACAGATGTTGCCTTCCAACCAGAATAATTTCCTGATGGATTGGATGTATATAATTGGAAGCCTAATCTTTCATCCCATCCAGCAAATAAAAATGAAACACCAAATGGTCTTAACCCACCATGTTGTGTATACCCCTGTTTAACATCACAAACGTTTTTAACCATTAATTCTAATGGGATATCATTATTATAAACTCTAAGATAATCTTGTGCATTAATTCTAATATGGTTAATAAGGATCCCAGCATCAGCAGTCATACCAGCAACTGCTGCAATTGTTTTATCATTTAATTTATATAACTTTTCATTAATAGTATCTTGTTCTAATAATTTTGAAGTTGTTTTCCTTTCTGCAATAAGAACAATACCATCCTTAGCTAAAACTCCAATAGCAATACTAGCATGATTAATTGCTTCCAATGCATATTCAACCTAATGAAATTTTAATGTTAGTATTTATTCAAAAGAGGTGGTTAATGGTTAATTAATTGATTGATTGATTCTTCCTCGCCAGCCCGCCTTACATACTTGATATAATCTACCCTCAGGTGAAAAAATAGTGGTTCTAGAATCGTATCTTCTAGACATTATTCAATTGATGTTAAAACGATGAAAGTTAAGGGAAATTTGCCACTGTAACTTTTTTTTTTCTTCTTTCTTTCTCTCTCTCTCTCTCTCTCTTTTAAACTTATTACGTAATACACTATAATACAAAAGCATTGCCATTTTCTTAAATAGATATAATACCAGATTCACCAGAACTATAAGCAATTGCTAAACGTTGAAAATTCTTTTCACTTTCATCCCAATTTAAATCATTAACTATCCCCTGAGTGGAATTAAACGCTCCAAGTGATTTAAATCCTGATGACGTAACTTTCCAAATTGAAACACAACCATTTTGACCTGCAACTGCTAATAATGAATTTCTAAATGAAGCTAATAATGCCCCCAATCCATCAGGTACAGTCGTGATTGCCCAACATTTCAATAAATCCATATTAATCAATTTAAGTGTACCATCAATACTAACTATTAATAAATCTACTTTAGAAATCCATTGACAAAAGCATGCAGGTGATCCAAGAATTAATGCCCTCTTAGGGTATAATGTATTTGATGACCATAATCTTAATTCACCTAAATTATCAATTGATACAATTAAATTGGATTCCTTATTAAATTCTAAATTTGTTATTGAATTTGAATGTGTTTTAGGTAATGTGACTTTGTTATTATTGGATAAATCATAAATTATTATAGATGACCCCAATGGTACAAGAAATTTGGTATCTGACACCCATATGACATCTGTTCCATAAAAATCATTATTTGGGGTAGTAATTATATTGTTGTTAATATTATTATTAGTACAAGTGGATGTGTTATTATTAGAATTATTTTGATCATTGATATCATTAATAGGTGCAGCCGCTGCTACCGCTGTTGTTGCTGTTGTTGAAGGAGATGTAAATAATAACGGATTATCTAAATGAAGTAAACTTGCACCACTTTCTAAATTCCAAATAATGAAATTACTTCTAATATCTAAAGAAATCAAATATTTACTAGTTGGTGAAACCCAAGTAGATAAAATTGGCCATTGATGCATTGCCATCATTGTTTTCAATATTGGAGATCTAGGATTAGATATATCAAATAATTTCAATTCACCAGATTGATGACCTATTAAGAGTGAATTTGATGATATAATACTGAAAATCGTTGTACCAATAGAAGAAATGGTTGCTAATGGATTTTGATCAATAATACCATTATTATCTATTAAGGAAATAACAATTTGATCATTTTGTGACCAAATAAGTAAATTATCTTTTAATTTAACACAATTTGATGAAGGGAAAGTTGCTGAAAAATTCAAAACCTTTGTGAATTCTTCGTCATTATTAAATTCATTGGATGTAATTATTGGCATTGGAGGAGTATTTGAATCCTTCCCCTGTTCCTTTTGTTGATAATCATAATGATGTTGTTGTAATTCATTTTTTAAACCCGACCAAAGTGACCATTGACTTGAGTCATTTAATAAATGTTGTAAATTATCAATATCATTAGATTGGAATACTAAATCTCTAATATTTTTATAAAGAATCCCCTTTTGAACTAGATTAACTAATTCACCATTAGAAATTCTATCACTATATCTATTATTTAATTCATCTATATTCAATTCATTAGCAAGAGCATATGATGGCACCTCTAATCCAGCTTCTTGTAAGTATCTAAACACCAAATAATTGAGTTCAGGAGCCGTTAGAGACATTGTTAAGAATGCAAAAAGAGAATAAATTGGAGAATAAAATAGTATGTATGACTGGGGGGATTGGAGAGGGAGGGAGGGAAAAAAAAATAACAGTAAAAAAAAAATTAAAAAAAACCTCATAAGGTGGATGAAATAGAATGGAAATGTACTATATCACATGTAACCTGGGATGTCAATTTAATTTTATAGATATAAATATATATGTAGATATATACAAGAAGAAGATGCTTAAAATAATCATCATTAAGCTATTTGATTCCATTGAGATTTTCTAACTTCCTTAACATGATTAGCACGCTTTGTTTTGACCCCCCATCTTCTAACATTCTTTTGAACTTCCTTTTGATGTTGAAGAGCTCTTTCAACATTTGGTGTTGACACAACACCAACAAAATGATTGGATATTTTGAATTTAGAAGCAATTTCAGATCTTGGAACCCCCTGAGATCTCAATAATTGAATTTCCTTAACATTATCAGCAGTTAAATTGTAATTCTTTGGTTCTGGGGTCGTATAAATATTTGGGGAATAATCAAATGAATTTAATTCTGAAATTATACCATCAGGTTTATAATCAGGTGATGATAAACGTTCATCTTGAGAGGGTAAGAACGCCCTTGGTGTAATTTCTGGATTTGTTGAAGCTGGTGCAGGATTATGAAGAAGACCGGTGGGCAGTTGTGGTTTCAAGTTAAAAGCAGAGGATCTAGCATTATATTTATTAGGTGTTGCAGTGACCTTTATAAATTGTTTTAACATTGTTTGATGAAGGTTGGAAAATAAGTGGTTTTTAATAATGGTGTCCCTCTTTTTTCCAATTTATAAAATATGAAGCAGGGGGGAAAAAAAAAAAAAAAAAAAAAAAAAAAGAATAAAACGAAAACAAAATGAGAACAGGAAAAAGTTTATCTTAATTAATCGCGTGTGTCGGGAAGTCGGCTAAAAAGCCACATGAGATCAAGTAAGCGAGGCCCGAGACGCGGAATGGCAGCAATCTGTCCAATATAAAAAGGGCGCGAGTTTCCAACGCTTTGTTTGCCAACGGAGGGGGGATTCACTTCTTTGTCAAATAGATTGAAAACTAAATTATAATGCTTCCAGGTGGTGTCATTGCTGTTTTCGTTATTATCTTCATTGTTGGTTGTACCATTGCAGGTCTTGTTGCCGCTAAGAAGTTAAAGCACTAAACTTAACTAGATTCAAAGATTATTATTATTTCTGTGTACTATCATATTTAACGCTCAATTAATTTAATTTAATATAATTTAATTTAATTTAATTTTTACTGAAAAGTTAAAGGTGAAAACCAAAGTAAAGCCATACCGGCTCAACTCAGTTTGCTAATCAGTCAGCCATACCTAATTTGAGATTTTATTTTATTGAATAATTTCTTTGTTTATCTGAACTGCAACGGTAGAACAAATTGATAATTTGTAAACAACCATAAGCGGAAGCGGAAACGGAAAGGGAAACGGACCCCAAAACAGAAAGGGAACCAAAACAAGGAAAAGGAAAAAAAAACGCGAAAAAATATTTTTATTCCCGCTTACATAATCATTATAATAACAACAACACCGCTAATGTCATATGACCTTCCGGTTATGAAGCACCGCACCTTTCCTCTCGTTTTTTTAAGGCAAATTTAAAGATTATCCCTTTTGGGCAAACCACTGTTTTTTCACATTCCATACAACCATTATCAAATAAATAATATAAGCACAATGGCAGCCGGTGAATTAGATCATTTAAAACAAGAATTGGATCATGAACCTGAGCATGAACATGAAAATGATCAAGACCAAGATCAAGACCAAGATGATGATGATAAACCTCAAAAGAGGGAGAGAAGAAAAATCGAAATTAAATTCATTCAAGACAAATCTAGAAGACACATTACATTTTCAAAACGTAAAGCAGGTATTATGAAAAAGGCTTATGAATTGTCTGTCTTGACAGGTACTCAAGTTTTACTTTTAGTTGTTTCTGAAACTGGTCTTGTTTATACATTCACAACACCAAAACTTCAACCTTTAGTTACAAAGACAGAGGGTAAAAATCTTATTCAAGCTTGTCTTAATGCATCGGATGACCCAAGTGGTGATGAAGATGATCAAGCTGCTCAAGCGCAAGCTCAAGCTCAAGCGCAAGCACAAGCACAAGCACAAGCACAAGCACAAGCTCAACAACAATATGTTCAGCAACAACAAGCACAAGCACAAGCTCAACAACAATATGCTCAACAACAAGCTCAACAACAACAACAACAACAATCCCAAGGGGGAGGCAGTCATGGCCCGAACAGTGCATACCCATCACAACCGTTAAATACAGGATTCCTACCCGATCAACAGGGTGGATATTCTTATGGTGATGGTACAGGATTCCATTGATATCATTATAACGGAATAAATTATGTTATGTTGTATTATGTTATGTTATGTTATATGATATGATATGACCAGATATGTATAATTTGTATTTTTATTAATTAATTACAAACAAAATTTTGAATAATATTAAATGAACTTTTATCATCAGGGGTATTACAAGCTCTCATTTCAACATCCTTTAATTGTTCTAAAGTAATTGATTGCCTTGAATATAAGTTCCTACATAATTGTAGGGTACATTCTCTATTAAATTCAGGATGTCCTTGAAATGTCAATAGTTGATTCTTAATTGCTAATCCTTGAACTTTACAAATATCAGTTTCACCTAGAACATCAATTTTATTATCTTGAAAGGTGTTATCCAATGAGGGGAAAACAATATCTCTATGAACCATTGAAATAGTGTATTGTATGTTCCCATTAACCTTCACTTGACCAACTTCCCACCCCAATGGATTTGGTCCTGTTTTATACCCCAATGCCCTTGCAATGATTTGATGACCAAAACAAATCCCCAAGATTTTAACCATTGATTTTGCATTTGTGTTATAATTGAAAACAGATCTAATGAATTCCATCAATGTGTCATTGAATTCATTATCACGCCAACTATCTAATCTTGAACCTGTTAAATAAATAACATCATGTTCACCTAATCTTGGTAAATCTCTTTTATTATAATAATCGAATCTTTCACATTTGCCAAGAGGACACATCAATTCAATGCCAAGATCGGCAAAGTCTCCATAATTTTCAACATTTAAATCATCAAGTAAAAGAACAGCAATCTTGAGTTTTTTTTGTATGTTATCAGTCATTCTTGTTGTTTAGATACAGATGAAAAGATTTAAATATTGAAGATCAATTAAAACGGTTTTTAGCGGGTTCAAAGCAAAGCCAAAAGCCAAAAGTCAAAAGCCAAAACCCACAGCCCGCGGCAAGAGCCTCATCCCATTTAGGAAACCATCGCGATGGGTTGATGACTGATAAAAAACCACAAATCTCACCACCCCCATCCAAATAACGATTTACTTAAATTGGAACGGGCCCACCGATTTAAATCATTTTCACTTATTCAACACCTTTATTACCCCCTTTATTAAATTAGAATGAGTGAAGAAAAACTTATATTTGCACCTGAAACTTATCAATATGATAAATTGACATTAAATGAATCTCAATTAGAATCTAACCCAATTGATCAATTTAATAAATGGTTTAAAGAAGTTCAATCAACAGCAGAACCAATACCTGAATCAGCTACATTTTCAACAGCTCAATTACCAAGTGGTAGAATTTCATCACGAATTGTTCTTCTTAAAGAATTAGATTCAAGGGGGTTTTTGGTTTATTCCAATTGGGATACATCTCGTAAAGCTCAAGATTTATCAAGTAATAAATATGCGTCACTGACCTTCTTTTGGAAGGAACTTCAAAGACAAGTTAGAGTGGAGGGTTTAATTGAATTTGTTGATTATGAAACAAGTTCTAATTATTATAATACTAGACCAAGAGGCTCAAAAATTGGTGCATGGGCTTCACCACAATCACAAATTGTTAAAGATAGAAATGAATTAGAAACTTTATATGCAGAAAGGGAAAAGGAATTTGAAAATTTGAAGGATGATGAAATTAAATGTCCACCAAAGTGGGGGGGTGTTAGAATAATCCCATTAAGTGTTGAATTTTGGCAAGGACGTCAATCACGTTTTCATGATCGTTTAGTTTTCACCAGAGATGATATTGATGGTGATTTTAAAATTGTTAGATTAGCTCCATAGTTGAACTTACATTAAACTTACAATTATTTATTTATTTGTCTAGTTTCCCAATATTTAACTTAAATTAAATACTTATAAAAATAAAAAAAAAAGAGATAATGAAAGTAATATAAAATCAATAAACTCAATTCAAAATGTATTCAAAATTTAAGCAAACTTTGAAACAACCTTACCGAATTCTTCACCTTGAATCTTGGCAATCTTCAATTCTAATTCACTTGGCTTTCTAGAACCATCTGGACCAGCAATGGTACCAGAACCCCATGGGGAAGCACCGTGAACTTCTTCCAGAGTGGTCAATTCACCAAAGGCCTTAGCGTAACCCAATGGGACGTAAATCAAACCATGGTGAGCAAAAGTAGATAATAAGGAAACAACAGTCATTTCCTTACCACCACCAGTACCGGTAGAAACAAAGACACCAGCTGGCTTACCGTAAAGACCACCAGAAGCCCAAAGACCACCAGTAGAATCAATGAAAGCTCTCAATTGAGCTGGAGCAGAACCAAATCTAGTTGGGGAACCAAATAAGATACCATCAGCTTCCTTCAAAACATCAGGAGTAGCGATTGGGTAATCTGGTCTTTCTGGAGCGTGAAGTAAAGTCAAAACTTCCTTTGAAAGGGTTTCAGCAACTTGGTAGATAACAGCTTGGTTACCAGATGCTTCAATACCGGCCTTGACGGATTCAGCAACGGATGCAATATGATGGTATAAAGAGTAAATGACAATAGCGATCTTAGCCATATTTAATAATTGTTAGTGATTGGATTGATAATAGAGATTAAAATAACATGGGGAATTCAAAATCAATGTGGGCAATCAGCCATATTTATACAATTGCTGCGTTATTCCCATTCCCCCCCCTTTTTTTTGTGTTGAAAAAAAATTACTTATTATTAACAATGTGTATGCCGTAAGCTTACTAAGGGATGATTAAAAATTTGTGTAGTGTGTTTATTTGTGGCTTTATTTTTAATTTTCCCAATTTTTGTACGAGCTGCTTATGTCAGCCTATTATTCATACGGAGATAGTGGAGGGGGCGGACCCTGTGTTAGTAATAAGGAGAGGAACGAGCAGGAGAGCGGAACGGAAACGGAAACGGAATTGGAATTGGAAATGGGATTGGGATTGGGATTGATAAACCAACACAACCCACAATTACCAATCAATACTGATAACGATTATTAAACAAGTGTACAGAAATGATTAAAGATTTAAATTAAATTAAATTAAAATTAAAATTAATAATATTAAAATTAAACAAGTTCAAAAATATCTAAATTTATATTTATATTCTCAGTTACTTAAACGATAACACAACACTTTGACTTTTCTTCAGAAGCAGGAGAAGCTCTTGAAACAGGCTTAGTTTCAGTCTTTGGTTGAGTTGCAGTCTTAGCACTAGATTTAACAACCTTTTCAGTTTGTTTAGTAGCCACCTTTGAAGTAACTGACACCAATTTTGAAGCAGCAAGAGCAAATTCTTCACCTTGAATCTTGGCAATCTTCAATTCATTTGCACTTGGTTGCTTAGAACCATCAGGACCTGCAATAGTACCAGACCCCCAAGGAGATGCACCATGAGTTTCATCCAAGGTGGTTAATTCACCAAAGGCCTTAGCGTAACCCAATGGGACGTAAATCATACCATGATGTGCAAATGTAGATAATAATGAAACAACAGTAACTTCCTTACCACCACCAGTACCAGTAGAAACAAAAACTGTAGTTGGTTTATGATAAAGACCACCAGAAGCCCATTCACCACCAGTAGAATCAATGAAGGCCTTCAATTGAGCTGGAGCAGAACCAAATCTAGTTGGAGTACCAAAAATAACACCATCAGCATTTCTTAAAACTTCAACTGTAGCAATTGGGTAATTTGGTCTTGGTGGTGCATGAAGCATTTCAAGAACATCATCTGATAAAGTTTCTGGAACTTGATAAATAGTTGCTTTATTACCAGTTGATTCAATACCTGCTTTAACTTCTTCAGCAAGTGCAGCAATATGATGATATAAGGAATAAATGATGATAACAAAATTAGCCATATTTAATTAAATTTCTTTTTGAATTGATTGAAGTATATTTATATCAAACTAAATTAAATCAAATTGATTAAAATTTAAAAAAAAATTGAAAAAAGACCTAGATTGATCGGAAGTTAAAATGAAGACCAAAGAGGGCCCTTTTATCAGGCGAGGGTGGCTCAAAATAATCAAGGGGGAAAAAAAAAACCAATAGTAATATTTTGTCATGAGGGAAAAAAAAAGGATAACACGCCTTGAATTGCTGACTAAGATGCCTAATTAAATTAATAATGGGATTTCATCTTGAATAATTATTAATCAATTGGTATCAATTCAATTTCTTAATGTACATTGGTTATTTTGGACTCGACACCATTTCAACACAAGTTTATTCATTGGTAAATGCTTTGTATTACATGGATTTAAATGTGGTGCCAATTCATCTAATGTCCAAACCCTTTTCAATTTAAATAAGAATTGTAATCGAGTTTTCAAATCAGAATCTAATGATTCTGGGTTTAAATAAATCATCTCTTCATCTAATGTATAATATAAACCTTCAAGAAGTGCATGTGGATCAACATCAGGTGTATATTCAGGATGTAAAGTCATTCTTAATTGAATTAATAATTCATCATATTTAATTTCTCCATGCTTAATTAGAATTGATTCGGAGATCAATTTAATTATTTTAGAATGGTTTAATCCAATGTTGGCATTGTCATTAGTATTTAATATTAAAAGTGGTGTTATAATACAATTAATAACTCTTTTAACAACTTCAAATTCAATTTGATCAATATATGTATTTGAACATTGATTAATGGCTTCATTAAATATAGTTGATGATAAATTATCAAATTTGGAAAATTCCCAATCGGTACTTGAATCCAATAAATTAATTAAACAGTGAATGAATTTTAAAATTATTTCAATTTTAAATAAATTATTAGGTATCCAAAGTTTACCACCATAATAAACAATTGATTTATTTATTATCAAATGATCGAATTCCTCTAAACTGCAAATAGAGGTGGATTTAGTTTGATCCCATACTGATTTCTCTATTTCTGAATCATTTGACGCGTTGTGACCCTTGATATTTTGTGATGATGATGGTAATTGTAAATCGTTAAACGACATGAATGGCAAAATGAATTTCATATTCAATTCACCAACAATTCTTTGAGGAATCAATGCATTTTCAAATTTTGTAAACCCCACTGCTCTATTGTTATCATTATCTGTCTTTAATACTAATTGACAATTGGAATGATTTTGAATTCGTAATTTAAATGTACCCTTTGACGTTATTAAATATGGTGAAGAATGATTATTATCTGATCTTAAAAACACTGTTGAATTAGTCTCATCATCCTTCAATTCATTTAATATATCCTTTGGCAATTGAATTAATTTAAAGGATGTCCTTGAGGGCTGAAATGACGCGTAAATATCCATCTACTTTGTAGATCAATTTAACTCATAATCTTTTTGAGGTTTTTTTTTTCTACTTATCCTTTGCCGTCGCCTTTTGATTTTTTTACAAGTTTTTTTTTTTTTTTTTTTAATTCATTTTCTGTTACTATAACATTAGTGGTTTATGTATACACATACAATATTTTATTTATTTATTTATTCACTTATTGTTATTATTGTCTCTTTTTTTTTTGCTATTATTATTATTTTTTAATTTTACCATACTTAAGTTAATTTAAGCCTTTCTTGACTTTTGAGACTTCTTTTCATCAACAACAGTCTTTGATGCAGCAGTGGAAGTCTTTGATGCCTTCTTTCTGTAAACAGTGATGTAGAAAGAAATGAATAGGAACAGGTAAGAAGTAATAATAAATGCACCATAGAATGCAGCAGGCTCAGTACCATAACAAGATCCAACATTTGGTAAAATTGAATCAAAGTACTTATGAGCGTAAAATGTATAAGTACAGAAATAAATGAAACCAACATCAATAATAAATTGAACAATTTGGAATCTAGTAACCCATTGTTTCCACCAAACTCTAATACCACAAGAAGCTAAAAAGTAATACCAATACATTAAAACGTGAACAGCTAAATTAAGTGAAATAACAACCCATTCAACTGATGTATGACCAACAATTTGGGTGTAACAAAGAAGTGCAGTAGCACCATGATGATAAGTATGTAAAAAGATCAACTTCTTTCTTCTAAGGAAGAGGAACACTGTATCAAATAATTCAATAAATTTAGTTAAATAATTGAGATAATAAAGGGTAACTAATCTCTTAGTGAAAGATTCTGGTGCACAAACTGCTGATAAGATACCATTATAATAAATAATTGGGAAAATTTGTTCAATCATTAAAAGTAATAATGAAAGGGAGATAATTGTTAAAGATAAATTATGTAATTGGAAAATGAAATTTAATTTAATTGGATTCAAATTAAATTTTTGCATAATGAATTGACCACCAAAGATAACTATATAATAAATACCAATGATTGAAACTGCATGAGGGAAGTTTGCTAATGTAGTAACATAAGGAATGAAATCAAATTCATCAGCAGAGTAACCAACAACTGATTCAAATAAACGGTTGAAAATCGGCCAAAGGTGTAACCCAAATGGATGAATGGGGGAAGGTTGAGACCAAGAAATGTATTCTGGAAGAGTAAACATTAACAATATAACAAAAAGGGGGTGGGGATGAATATAGGAAAAAAATGTAACTTTGGTGAAGTTAAAAGGAAAGAAAATTGGATAATTTCAATAAAGGGAAAGGGAAGAAGAAGTGGAGGGAAGGAGTTCGGCCAAACACTCGGTGGAAAAAAAAACCCCCCCAAAAAAAAAAAAAAAAAGGTTGGAAAATTTACGTTTCTTTACAGAAAAAAAAAACAACAACAAAAGATCGGCACGCGGCATCTATCGACGCGACGCGACGAGACGGTTTTCTGCTGAGCACCGCCCTGCCCAAAGTCACGTGAGATGAGCACTATGGTTTTCCCCATTGGGCTGCAAAGGGCAGTGGCGAGGGTGTTTGTCCTCCTCACGATATCAATTCGACCCTCCTGCTCTTATCGCTGAGTAAGCGCGGGGTTTCAAAAAATGGTGCAATTACTAATAGTCCAATCTACTTTAGTGGTTAAACATCATTAGCCTGTATGATAATTAGTTTCACAATTGACATTTCATTCCACCTAAACCTAACTGCCATTTAATTTCACTCGTTTTGCTCTTAAATTTGACACCATCTTATAGCCCCATCTCCCTCATAACAAATAACAATAGCTAAGCCCAAATCTAACGGCTGGCCATCGAGTGGCATGGATGAGACATTTTTTATTTATTTTTTGGCGGTGCTCGGGGCGAGGCTTTACTTTATTTTTAGTGCTCGGATTTCGGCTCTCGGAGCGGATCGGTTCATGATTCATCGGCCGTCTTAATCGATTCTACAATCTCCTTTGATGAAGCCCTAGTTAAGCCGCGGGGGGCTTTAAAGAGACCCATGTCGTGAACTAACGCCTATTAACGTTTAACGTGTTCTTGCCATGTAAATAGTACAGCCTTAACCAGACCAGACCAGACCAAACCAAACCAAACTCACCTTACTTCCCACTGTTTGTTGCGTGTCAAATTAACTTGTGGATTTGACTTGAACCCCAAGACAATATTGCAATCGGCTATTGTAACCCAGTGCCGCTACTTACGTAACAAGGCTTCCGATCCCGATGCTTATGTAATGAAAACGTTATATTTCTAGTCGCTGTGTGGCTGCATAAATGTAAACCACGCGGAGTTCCCAGCTCAAAGCCGGGTCGGTCCCACACTGGAGTTATATAATATACCAAGTTCAACAAGAGGGCCATTCCACTGAAAAAAAAAACCCCGAGCTTCATTCTTCTCTTCCTTAACAAGTTGGCCTACACAAAGTTTAACATGTACCATCCACCCTCTTTGACACAATCGAATTTAGTATTACCTCCATTAGGAGACCTTCCAAATTTACCACCGATTTATTCCCTTGATCAAATTCAGTTGCAGCATCATCTCCCACCTTTACCGCCTTTACCGCCGCTCCAACATCATCATACCAATAATAACAACTATAGTTATAATTATAATTATAACTATAATCAAAATGCAAATCAAAATGGAGGTATTGGAAATAACGCAAGTTCCAATCCAAACACTGCTAATACCAATACCGCTCAATTTCAGCAACATCAACCTCAACATCAACCTCAATTGAATAGTCCTCCAACATTACCTTCAGTTACATTACATCGTACCAAAGGTAAAAATGTGCCCCGTCGTAAACGGGAATGTCCAATTTGTCATAAATTATTTTCAAATTTAACAACTCATAAGGCTATTCATGATGAGGGTAATAAACCATTTTGTTGTCAAACTTGTCATAGACCATTCAAAAGAATGAATGATCTTATACGACATGAAAAGTGTCATTTATCAAAATTAGGTCAATGGCAATATCAATGCCCCTTTTTCACCCCACATGAGGAATCATGTCATCATACTGGTTGTTTCACTAGATGTGATACTTATAAAAATCATTTAAAGGCCATCCATTTTAAATACCCCCAAAATACCCCTAAAATAAAGAGATCTCATGTTAATGGTACATGTAAACATTGTGGTGAACATTTCAATAACGTTCAAGATTGGTTGAATGATCATATAGAAAATGGGTCTTGTTCAGCACTTAAAATTTAAATAATTAGATGTCATGTGATCCACTTCATTTACAACAAGCACACAACCATGCAATTAACCCCTGGCCTCCCTTATTATATATATAAGAAAAAAATACCAAAAGGAAAGAACGGATTCTTGAATACAATCGACCTCATTTATTATCCAATGGGAGTCGTTTTTCTTTTATGATATTATTATTCAAATAACTTTATCAAAGATTTTTATTTTGATTCTTCTATTACTATTATTCATTGTTATACATTACTATACTTTATTTGACTTTACTTGTCTTGTCTTGACCTCTCTTGACCGGACTTTATTTTACTATTTTACATTACCTTACCTTATTTTATTTTATTTTTCTGTCATGATTTTCTTCTCTATTGTTATTTGATTCGATTCGATTTATTTTTTTTTATAGCCGACTTTCTCTCTTATTTTTACTCATTTCATTTACACGTTTGTTGTTGTTGTTGTTGTTGTTGTTGTTGTTGCTTATCAAGAGGCTTTGGTAATTTGTAACTTTTTTCCTCTTTCTGTCCTTCTTACCCTCCCCTTTTTTTTCTTCTCAATCCATAACTTCTTCTTATTTACATATATTTGAGTTAGAGCTTCATTCCCAAGATTAAGATTTGATTTATTAATCTTATTCTGTTGATATGTATTATTACCTTTATTATTCGCATTCTGTAT